>PVIA01007665.1:0-80458 GCA_004024845.1 Tonatia bakeri | reverse complement strand
CCCCAGGTACAGCCCCCCCAGGCACAGTTATACCAGGCACAGACCCCCAGATATAGTCCCCCCAGGCACAGCCCCCCCAGGCACAACAGACAGGAACTGGCCCACATGTCTTGGCACCTGCTGGCCTATGACACGGGTTGTCCCTGTGCAGGTACCTTGGGGACCCAGGTCAGGAGAGAGAAGGATTCAGTAGGTGTGAAGTCCTTTTATTTTTGCTCCTTTCAACCAGGGTTTGTGACAGAGCCTGGTGAGGGACAGGTTGAGAGGGTCCCCCGGACCCGACACGCCAAGCGGACCCTCAGGCCTGCTGGGACTGCTGTGTTGCCACCCATGCGCCTGTTCTCACGGGGCTGCCGTCAGCACCCATGACCACTGTCCGCAGCCTCTCCAGTGTCTCACACGGCCCAGACATCCAAACCCGAGGAGGGGGCAGGGCAGGAAGCGGCCTGTCCCCGGGGGAGGGTGACACAGATACGCACACACACCAGTTTGCTCTGCCCCAACAATGAGTGGGGCTGGGCAGTCCTTCCTGTCGTCAACAAGTCCCCACTGTCCCCGAGGGGGCCCCTCGGGGAGCAGGCCCTGAAAAACTCCTGCGCACACATCCATTTCCACCGGCAAGGGCTCATCTCCAGCAAGAACCCGTCCCCATTTTTTTTCTTAAAACTCCTGAGGCAGCCCCTCAGGACCCGCCTCTCCCCACCTGCCCCTTCCCCTCCGAGCCCAGGATGGCTGGCTGGACCCCAGGACACACCTCTTCACTCCCCTCCTTCCAGGCAGCCGGTTTGCTCACAGAAGCTGTGAAGGGCTGGATCAAAGTCAAGGGCTTCAGGTGGGGAGTGAAATTCCACGCTTATCTTCAGAGGAACCTGAGATAAGGAGATAAGCTTCCTCCCACCTCCACTGCTGCCCTTGGCCTTTGCTCCCCTCGGAGGGGCACACCAGGGGGGTGGAGACAGACCTTCCGAGGGTGCCCCACAGCCCCAGCCCCCAGTGCACAGCCACCCGTCCCCACCCCCAAGGCTGGCGGACGGGGCTGTGGATTCCAGGAACTGCAGCTCAGCTCATCCTCAAAGTGAGGGTTCTTTGGCCTCATGAAGGAGCTCTTCCTGTAACAGACTAGACACTGCAGGGAGTTTGGGTTTCAGCAACGTCTTGGGCCTGGAAGCCAGGGCTCCTCGCCCCTTCTCTGCCACCAGCCCTGACCTGCCCGCCTCCCCACCGGGTGGAGGGGTTGCTTCCAGCCCACCGGCCCTTGTGAGAAGCCATCGCCTCGTGCAAAAAGCCAACCAGAAGCAGGGGCTGCTGGCTCTGGTACAGCACCCGTGGCCTCTGTCTGGGTCCAGGCTGGGGTTGGAGTTGGGGCCCAGCTGCAGGGCCGGAAGCATGGAGGAGGCTGGGAGCTGGCGAAGGCTGGGGCAGCGCCACGTCCTGGGCGAGGGCTCTGTGCGTGGAGGGAAGGAGAGTGGGCTGCACACCCACCTCCAGCTCTTCCTGTGTCTCGGGCGAGTTCCAAGTCTCTCCCGCAGGATGCAGGCTCGCGAGAATCCTTACTGAGCATCTAACTCTGTCGAGGGGCAGGGACTGGCCGCTCTGTTGGGGGCGCCCACGGCCCAGTGAGGGGCGGGCTCTGGTTCCCACCACCCACAGATCGGGAAGCAGACAGCAGGCGCAGCACCACCTGGGACACCAGTGCTGCGCTAGGACCCACAGAGCCCCTTCCTCGGACGGTCACCAGTCGGGCACCTGGACTCTGGGTCCCTCTGACACACGAGACTCTCAGTTAAACCTGCATTTCAGATAAACGACGGGTATAGTTCAAGTGCAAGGACACCCCTCCATTCCTCGGCCCTGCCAGGCTGGCAGAAGGGTGGAGGTCTGCAGGCTGAGGTTTCTGGGGGCCCCAGTCTGCAGGTATAGAGCTGGGTTCAGCCAATGGGAGGCTCCGCAGGAGACAAAGGTGGGAGCAGCAGGGGGAGAACCAGCAGGCCCTTCCCCGCACTCCGCCTTGGAAGGTTCCACCAGCAGTGAGTTCCGTCCCTGCAGCTCCAGCCCCGGCAGGCTCACCTGTGCCCAGGCTCCCAGCACGCGACTCTGGTCCTTGGACTCAGACCCAGGAACAGGACTCCCCCTCTGACCCTCTGACCCTGTGGAACTGGCTTCCCGGCACTACCCACCCCAAGGCTGTCTGCCAGAGCTCCAGGACCCTTGGCTGGAAGGCGTCCTTTCAAGGAGCTGAGAAGGGCCCTAGATAGCTACATGTCCAAATGGTCAAACATTTTTGCAACATCTGCAAAAGGGGAATATTTTCACTGCAATCAGTTACGATCACTATTCTGCTCTGAGCTCCCCCAGATCAGGTGCCACCAGAAGTGTGGCTGGCACCTGGGTGCCCCTGCTAAGGAGTAGTTGAGTGGGAAGGGGACTCTGTCGGGTGATATTTATGTCATTCATAGTCATTTCCATGCAGTCACATGACTGCTGGCCACCCCAGCGTGGAAGTCCAGGAATGACACTCCGTCCCCTCACTGATCCGAATCTGTCTACTGCGCAGACTCAGAAGGGGTCAGACATGGACTTGTCCTGAAAAAACGAGGCCACTGGCGGGGGGCAGGGAGCAAGGTTTGAAATGGGCGGGGCCAGAAGCTGCGCCGCGGGACACCGTTCTAGTCTGTTACATTCTGTACAGACATAAAGCTGTAAGCAGAGAACCCAGTTCTCTTCCACGTGGACCACAGACACAAAGTATCTCTGGTCAGAAATATCGGCAATAATGCGTCACGTGAGGCTACAACTGCCCCATGCTTTTCCACGCCTTTCTTGATGGGACTCCCACAGTTTATCGGAATGCTCGCGCCTGTGGGGCACACAGCACCACAGTCCCACACACCCCGTCGGAAGTCACACTTTTCCATGCGCCCCGACTACCAAACATAGAAAATACATGTTGATCAACCAGAAAGACAAGTTAATTTTCTGTTGTCTCCAAAGAAAATGATCTTAGAACGTCACAGGATGGAGAAGTGACCAAAGAGCCTGCAGCCGAAACTGCAGGGAAAGAGTGACTCTGCAGATAGGAGGGGTGGTTAATTATTAAAAAACAGTGTTATTTTTCTGGATTGGGTGATGCTTATGATATTAGGCTCCTGTTTAAAATGGGTAATTTGGCCCTGGCCAGTGTGGCTCAGCAGGCTGAGCACTGTCCCACACACCAAAAGGTCACAGGTTCAATTCCCCGTCAGGGAACGAGCCTGGGGGGTGGGTTCAGTTCCTGGGCAGGGCGTGTATGAGAGGCAACCAACCGATGTTTCTCTTTCACATCCATGTTTCTCTTCCTCCCTCCTCCTCTCTCTAAAATCAGTGAGCATGTCCTTGAGTGAGGATTTAAAAAATATATAATTTGCTGTTATGCCTTTTCTCATTCAGAACAAGCAATCAGGCTCACACCTTTAAAGAGTCGCCTGAGCCCCCTCCCCAGCTCTGCCCCCAGGCCTCCGTGTTCCCGGTCTGGCTTCGCTCCTCCCGTCAGGTGTGTGACACATTCCCCCACGCAGGTCCTGAGTTCTGAAACCCCAGCGGTGTTTCCCGGATGGACCCGACCCATGCTCCACGAACAAACCCCACCATGAGAAGGATAAGCAGCCTCGCAGAGAAGGGCCGTGGGTGCGGGCCCGAGGGCGATGGGGAGGACGGTGAGCCACGGGAGGTCGCTGACTGCAGCAGGAAGGAGCAGGAGGTGAGCTGGGGCCGGGAGGAAAGGCTGCGTCCATCTGGGACGGCCCCCGGTCACCGAGGTCGATGAGATGGCGTCACTCAACCTTTAGGTGGCTCTCGGGTCAGAGCACGAACATGTGCCACAGAGAGAGGCAGGGGTCAGGGACGGAGGGCAGAGAGGCCCCAGGAGGGCCTACTGGGAAGATGGCAAGAGAAAGCAGAGGGTGACCATGGGGAGTGGAGGTGCAGACACGTGGTGCTGCCAACGGGCCTGTGGGGCCTGTGGGGCCTGCGGGTTCCAGAGGAACCCACCCAGGCAGCAGGACCCATGATCACCAATACAGGAGGCCAGTCCCCTGAGGCAACTGGGGGATTCATGCTGGCCTGAGGAAGCAGAGACACCTCCTAGGGGACATCTCTTAGGGGCCAAGGAGAGACGGAGGGAAGGAGGGGCTGAGCAGAGGGCCGGGCCCTGCACGCCTGTCAGAGAGAGGAACCGCAGGCTGTCGGCAGGGGGGCTGATGTTTTCAAGGACCAGGATGCCCTGGGACATCTCCATTGCGATGAGCAGCGGGAGAACTGGGCAAATGGCATGTTCTGTTCATTGAACCGCTTCCGAAAATGCCGTAGAAGAATGCTCAGCTGGGTCTGGGGCACTGGGAGAGGGAGTCACCATGAGCACTATCTCATTAGATTAGTGACCTGGAGACAGGACCAGCGCCCAACCAGCCCGTGCCCCGCCGCAGAGAGCACAGCTGTCATCACATTGGCCGCACAGCAGCCTCCACTCGGGGTCACGGGGCCACGGCACCAAGGAAGAGGGCCAAGGTCAAGCAGGCCGGTCAAGAGTGCTGGTAAGAGGTCAGTTAAGTAAATTAAGGAACAGCCACTCTGAAGGGCCATTCAAGTTGTAATTTTGGAATCCACGCATGAGATCCAGTTTCCAGCAAAAACAACAGGATTAAAAATGATTTCCAGAGGGAACTACAACTCTGAACACATGCCACAGACCTTCATGTGCAGACAGGGGCCGGGGGGCTGGAAGCCGCCTGAGAGCCTCAGGGCCGGAGGGCTTCTCCTTCAACCCCCTGCTTGTGCCGCTGGGCTTTGCGCAACGAACCAGACAGACAGCAGAAATAAAAGCAAAAGGGATGGAAGAGGCACAGAGTGTATTTTGGGAAGCTTTCCTTAAAAAAACAAATAAAGTAAAGCAAAGATCCGGCAGCTGAAGTGTCCACCCCCAGCTACCAGGCTTGCACCAGCGTCCGGGCTGACTCACTCCCCTGAGCGGAGGGTTCGCCACACCTGGGGCCCCTAACTCTGGAGGCAGCTCGACACTAAGAAGGTACCCACCACCTCCGCCTCTGCAGTCCACGCTGCCGCCGCCGCCAGGGGCCGTTGGTGATGATTAGTGCCCTGGGCACCGGCGGGTGCATTCTGCCACCCGGTGTCCCCACAGTGTCTGCACTGGGTCATCTCTGCACAACGACCTCAGCCCTACCCCTCAACACACACGTGTGGCACTGTGCCCACAGGACTGTCCCCCAAGTCCCTCCAGGTTGACCAGCCCAGGCTGGGAGACAGCAGGGTTTGGATTTAACCCACTTCCCCGTGGTTCGGGTTACAGGAGAGCTATTCCCCCGCTGGGAGCTGGGAGCTGGGATCTGATCCCGGTGGAAACGGGGACCCAGTCCATGGGGAGGCCGCGAGAGCCCCGGGACACGGGTCAGATACGCCTGACAGACAAGCCCAGAGGCGGCCGGCCAGCTTGCCTCCGCCCAGCCCTTCCCGGTAACCCCACTCGCCGTGAGCCATCTCAAACCTGGGCAGACACTCACAGCCACAAGCACTTCGGTGGCTGCCCCAACACGCCTGGCCTGGCCGGGACAAGTGGCCCAGGCGCGGCTGCCATGGCCAGCCCCCTGGCTCCCAGGTGCAGCCTTGGGGTGGGGCCCAGAGGGTCCCAGCCACAGCCCAGGCTTCCCTGCACACCTCTTAGGCTGTCAGGGAGGAGCAAGGCATCTCTAGGAGCCAGGAAGAGGGCAACGCCCCCCCTGCCCCCACCATCCATCATGGGGAAAGAACAGCTCCATGGGGTGAGCGAGACGGAGGCCTTCCTGGCCCTCGTCCCCCCACCCAGCACTTCAAGGGGCCCTTGGGGAGCTGGGACCACACAGGCAGGCGAATGGCCCCTCCTCTTCCCCAAAGCAAAGGGCCGCTGGAAGCCTCGGGCCAGCGTCCCTGGGAGGGTGACCGGGGACTCACATGCCTGCCGCACAGGCAGCAGCCGGGCCCCTGTAACCCATCAGCTTACTCTGCCCACTGCCGCCCCTTTTCCTGTCCCGGAGGCTCCCAGCGGTCACGCTCCGGAGAACCAGGTCAGATGAGGCCCAGAACAAAGCCCGGTTGTTGCACAGCTACCAGGAGGCCACCGACGGCAGGACGCCCAGGAGCCGCCCCTATGCCGGCAACGGCTCGATGCCCCCTTCACCCTGACTGCAAACAGACCCGGGCCCTGGGCGGGACCAGAGATAAGGCGGAGAGAAGCGGGGCTGGGAACAGAGCCACACTCAGCCCTGTAGGCCCAAGGCCACGCCGTCCTCCTGAACTGTGCTGAGAGCAGGCGGGTGCAGGGAGGGGACTGGCGCCTGGGCAGCCCCCAGCTCCGCAGGGCTGTGGCAGCTAAGTCTGTGCGCCCCAGGGTCCTGTGCCCAGCAGGACAGACTCCCTTCCATCTGCGCTTCTGGACCGGCCGCCCTCTGGCAGCCAAGGTCACTCCAGCAGACCCAGTCCTGGCAGGGAGACCCCGTGTGCCCTGTGGTGGTCCCCAGAGGGCTTTGACTCCCCACTTGTACCCATAGATGCCTTGTAAATCCCCCAGCAACACCTAGACCGCGGGCGTTCCAAGGCCATCGCTCCGACAAGCAGAGGCAGAGGAACCCGGCCTGTCGCCTCCTTCCCCGCCCAAATGCTCACGCTCCTCAAGGCCCAGGGCCTCCCTCCACAGCCCTCCCCTCCCCCAAGGCCACTGGCTGGACCCACCCGGGAACGGGCGCTCCTCAGGCCCCAGGCTGGTCCCTGCACGCTGCCCTGCATGCTGAACCTTCCCTATCAAGTACATCTTAAGCAAACTGCAGGGCCCACGGAACGCTGCCCATGGGCAAACAGCAGGAAGCAAAGTCCAGCCCCAGGGTCCCACCCGCGGACACCTGGCAGCGTGAGGAGACAGTCGGTGGGAGGAGGGAAGTGCCTCTTCCTGCTGTTGGGGTCCTTGGTCCTCAGGGGAGATGGCCTCTGACTTGCACCTGGATGTGGACTCCAGACCACTGCTCCTGAATGGCCATCCCATGTTCCCTCTGCACCCGTCCTGGCTTGCACACACGGGGGCTTCTGGGATGAATGTGGGCCACCTCAAACTCAGGTACAGGGTAAGGTGCTGGCACCCGGCTCTCGGACCCCCTCTGGGCAGGCTGGGGAGAGCTGGTGGGCAGAGCAGGTGGCTGTGGTCTGGGGTGACCAAGGAGGCCTGAGAACGCCTCCCTGCTCTGCAATGGGCTGGGGGGGAGGACAGGCTCCAGGCCCCGGGCTCAGCCAGCTCTCCCAGAATTGGAGGGGGCAGCTCAGGGGTCCATAAGGGTGCGTGACCCTGGGCACGAGTCCAGGAGAGCCCAGACTGGCTGCACGAGGTGGCTCTTCCTCTCCACCCAGGTCCCCGGCATAAGCCAGAGCAAGCAGGCTTGGACATGCGAGGACAAGAGGCGACGAGAGGGGGTGTGGGTGGGGGCAGAGAGGGGGGCAGAGAAGAGGAAGCAGCCCTGCCTTCGCACCCGGGGGGAGTCGGCTCACTGGGGAAGTTCCTCTTCCGCCCCAGAAGTCAGCGTCTGCAGGGCTGGTGGGGGAAGGTGGGTGAGCAGGGGCATCCCTGTCCCCTGGGTGCAGCCTCCGGCCCTGCCCTGGCCCCTGGAGGGGTCACCCCAGCACTGAGCCCTGTGACCTTTGGTAGGCCAGGTACCCCTCTGGGAATCTCCTGAAAGCCACAGAAGATCTCAGAATAATTATCATGTGCACACACAGACCCACCCCCGCCCCCATTTCTGTGGCTCTCCAGCCCCAGTTAAGTGTCCCCTGTGCCACTAGGGATTCCCAAGGAAGTCAGGGACACTGAAGGGCCAGCTTTGTGTGACCCAGCACACGCAACGAGAAGCCCCAAACAGAACACCGCAGAACCAAGGGGGCGGGACCTGAGGCCTGCTCCCGCCCCAAGGAGCCAGGGAGAGGCCAACCAGAGTCCTGGCCTCCAAACAGGCTCAGGTGCGGGAAGGGCGCCAGCAGCTCCCGGGCATCCTGGCAAAGGGGGCAGCACAGGGCCCCCACATCCTTCCGGCCGCTGCTGAGAGTGAGGACAACAGTGGCTACCGGGCGATGGAGCAGGCCTCTCTCAGCCTCCTGTGCACCGACCGGCCCGTCTGATCTTCACAACTAGCATCGTCCCTTCCCGCTGAGACAGACGCACGAGACAAAAACCTCGCCCCACAGCCAGGAGGTGCGCACCTGAAACCGAACCCCAGGAGCCCCCACGACCTGGGTCGCACTGCCCGCTGACAGCCACTACCAGCTCTTCCCAGTGGGAGCCACGGGCGAGGTGGATCCAGGAAAAGCCTGCCCTGGCGTCCTGCTTTGTCCCGGGCCTTTGCTTTGTGCCCACCTGGAAAGACTCTTCTTATTCTCCCCCTACTCAAAATGTCTCACTCCTCAAGGCCCAGTCCAACCCCGTCTCCCCCAAAACCGCCCCTTGGGCCCACGCCCCCGCTGCCTGGGTGGAAGGGGTATGACGGTGAAGGAGCCACTGCCTCGTGGGTATTCCCAGTGAACAAGGACCACACCGTGGCCCTGGCTGCACGTGGCCAAAACAGTGTATGTTCAGTGAGTGTGTACAGACCCAAGGCACTGGGCATCCCCCCGGCCAAAGATACTTTTTAAATGTCCCCCTTGGCAGAGACGCATGAGTGCCCAAACCAGCTCGGGGGGGACCTTATAATTACGCACACAGCTTATTTTTGAGTCCATAACTAGGTCCGGAAGCAGTGATCCCACCCAGCCAAGTGAAAAACAAAAGCCTTCCCGGGTGTCCTTGGATTCCCAGCGCAGGGTTGCGACGCCGTTCGCCACTTTCCTTCATTCCGTCATGCTGACGCCCAGCAGGGGCCAGTCCGCCTTCTGCCGAGCGCCCCTCCTCGGATGGGGCGCCGACAGAACTGGAGCGCGCTCAGAAGGAGGCCAAGAGGCCCTCGAGCCTCACCCCGCACTGCAAGGGGGACCCAGCATTCCGTGGCCCTCGGCCAGGAGGGGGACAGACTGGAAGCGGGCCAAGCCCTCCGAGCTCTCACCCCTCAGGGCCTCGCCCTTTCAGAAAACACGCGAGCTGGTGCGTACTCAGCCCATAAACTCCACTTCCGCTCACTGCAGAAAGCCTCGAGGTTTTTTTTCACCTGGGGGAGGGAGTAGGCACAGAGGAGAGGAGAAATCAAACCCACTCCCGAGTCCCTCTGGCATCTCAAAGTTCCCCCCGGGGAAGGGCTAAGGACCTACGACCTTAGGGTGGGGGTGGGACCACTCCCCAGCAGTAGGTGAAGTGCAGGAGCCCCGGGGCAGGAGCAAACCGCCATCGCAGGGCCGTGGCCACGCTCGCGGAGATGCCCACAACCATCTCAAGTATTTGCAGCATGCTGGGGAGGGAGGGAGGCCGGCCAGGCACCAAACCCCAGCCTGTGCCACCTGGAAGCCCCATCCACCCGCCCCCCAGCGCCGCGCCAGCACATCCCCGTGTCTGAGCTAGAGCCGCCGTGCTCAGGGGTCTGAAGGGCCATGCTGTTTGCAGCAAGGGGTGAAGTCGAAATTCGAAGCCACTGACCCAGAAAGGTATTTTAGAAGTTCTGAGAAGCCCTCTCTGAGACCAGTTATTCCTTATCGCTGGTTTTGGTTCCAGAATGTGGAAAGCAGGAGATGAGAAACGGCCCAAAGGCAGGAGGAAGGCCCAGACAGCCTCTGAAACTCCAACCAAGTCCCACGATTCTGTCCTCTTATCAATAAGGATTAACTCACGGGTCCCTGGCAGAAGACTGTCCAAATAGATTACGGAGAGCAACTTCAAGTTTACAGGGCAGGCAGAAGAGGGGATGCCGTTTACTATTTGATGACTGAGAGGACAAAGGATCCTGGATCCTCAGAGGAAAACCACAGGCCTTCAAGGCGGTGGCCTCAGTTTGCCCGTCTGTGAAATGGAACTTCAGCGTACCCAAGGGGAGAGGCTTACAAAGGACCCTGAGCACATCTTGAGAGTGGGGCAGGCCTCTTCCTCCTGTGCGAGGTCAAACCTACGCCAGCCTACAAAGGATGGCATCTTGGGACCCCAAAGATGACCAACTTGTCGAGCCTGGTGTTGCAGGACAGTCGCATTTGGCGAATTTCCGGTGTTCTACTGGGTATGGGAGTAAGTTTGCCCTAATTAAGGGCGCTGCGGCCCACGCCTCCAAGCTGGAGGCTGAATCCAAGAAAATCTTCCACTCAGCAGCCCGCTACATACACACGCACACGGGGACCCGAAGTACCCCGACCTGCCTGGAAAGTCAGCAACTCCAGCGAGAGTGCAGGGGCGGGGAGGGAGCAGGGCTGGCAGAAAGCAGCAGGGGACCCTTCGCCAAGATTAGAAGCGGAGTCCGGCCGTGGAGGGGTCAAAGAGGGCTCGGGCGCCCGGACTACCCCGTACTGAAGCCAAGGGGAGCGCCAAGTTCATCGAGGGGTGCAATGCCTGGGGGCCCCTCGAACTCCCCGGGATGGAGGCTGCGTCGACTGGCCGGGCGCGAAAGCCTCCCGCGCCGAAACCTGCGCTGGGAGCTCCGGGGCTCGCTCGGCTCCCGGGGAACCTCGACTGCCGCGACCGCCGCGGCTCAGGTAAGAAGGGCTCGTCCTGGCATACCGCCCCCTCCCCACCCGGGACGCAGCGCCTACCTGAGTACTTCTTCATGGTGCCTCCGTGGCCGCCGCTCCCAGGAAAGTGTGCGGCGAGGCCGCAGGGCGCGGGTTCCCAGGTCGCTAATCCCCCGCGGCAGTGGGAGGGCTGGGCACGCGGGGGCGGAGGCGGCCTGGCCCCGCCCCCGGCCCCGCCCCGGCCCCGCCCCGCGGAGGTGCGCGGAGCCCCCAGCGCCCGGCTGCGCTGCACCTGGCGGACCCGCGGGACCGCGCACGGCCCGGGAGGGGGCGCGTCGCCGGCGCGGAGCACTGCGCTCGCCCCGGCTCAGTCCGGCTCGTCCCCGCGGTCCCTGCGCTGCAGCAGGACGCAGGTTGCACGAACGTGGGGGTGCGGCCGTGTTGCCCAGCGCGCCAGGCGCCACGCCCACCCCCCAGGTGCCAATGGTTCGTTCCAGGGCATCGCTGCCACTTTGCCTGCGGAGCTGCGGCAGGGCGGGGCCCGCCAGGTGGCAACAGGAGGAGGAGCGAACGCAAGAAACAGCCGCGGGGCTAGGCGGCGGCGCAGCGGGCACAGCCCGAGGCGTCGGAGCCCGGCGCCGGCTTAGCGGCAGGGCAGGGCAGGACAGGGCAGGCAAGGCACCTTGCCTGACCCGCTACCTTTCCGGTAATCAAAAGCGCAGACTGCATCGACTCCTCTGGTGAACTCACCTGTGAAATGGGTGCGTGGGACCAGGTGGTAATTTCCGTTCCACCTGAGATGCACGGCGCGCCTCTCCGCGCCGTCACTGTGCGCAGACCAGAGCGCAGGAACCCGCGTCTTCCCGACGCGGATAAGACGGCCGCGGAGGGAGTGTGCGTTCCCTGACAAAACTTGTGCAGAATTATTCTACTCTTGTATTCTCACAGAAAGTTTCCGTAGTAAATGGGGCTTTTATGCACAGATAGAACGTGAGAAAAGTGGCGTCAGAGTTTTACTGGGGCAATGCCAAAACGTAGTCTTAAAGAAAGAGCGGGGATTGGCCCGGTAGCTACGGTGACGGGGAGGCGGAAAGGCCTGGATGAGCCTCGCAGGCGCGATGTGTCACGGAGCGTGCCAAGGGTACACACGGGTGGGGGCGCTTACGGGATCGCCAGCCAAGACCCCCGGTGAGGACGGTGGGAAGGTGACGAGGGCGGGGCGGGGGGTGGGGAGCCACAAAAACTCTCCGCAGGAGCGCAATACTGCCTGCCTGCCATTCCGAATAGCACTCAGGACACAGCAGGGTTAACAGCTCCGAAAACTGCCACTTCTCCTCTCCTTCCTGAGCCCTGCCACAGCCCTGCAGAGGGGGCCGCCGCCCCACGACCTTCCCCAGCCCCTGGCCGGAGCTGATTGGACCAGAGTGGATGCAGATGCCACCTGGGGCACCCCCACTCCTTCATCTGGGGGTCAGAGGCTGCGGGAGGGAAGGGGACAGAGGGAGGAGTGCACACACCGGCCTGGGAATTAGGTGAATTGTCAACAGCTGTACTTGGAGTCCGGGCTACCCACCCCCACCCCCAGGCTCACGCCCTCCCCCACCCCAATTGCCACTTGCTGCATTACGTGCAAATTATGTTCTAACCAAGCCAGAGGCTTAGCTGTGTCCCAAATCTGGCCAGTAGCATGAGGACACGTCCCTGACACTGAGGCCTGCGGTTCCCAAATCCAGCTACCTTTCGAGAATCCGTGTAATGGGCGCATTGTCGGCATTGTTCCTTGTTCTCAGCCCCAGTCGGAGGTGCCTGGGGGCCAGTGCATCCTTCCAGGAGACGGGCCCTGCAAGCAAGGGAGACCTCTGGTGCTCTGGGTGTTGGGTCTGCCCCCTCGCAGTGCCTCGGGGCTCACACTTCTGCCTGGGGGTCGTCATTCACACGGATCTGGGCACCCAGGAACATCTGCATCTAATCATCCCCGAAATTGGAAGGAAGCACAAGGCAGGGCGGGGGTGGGCAGTGAGGTGTTCCGCACCAGGGCATTTTCAGGAGGCACAGAGGTTAATTGTTTAAGCACACAGTATCCCATTTAATTTTGCACGAACTCACTAAAATACTCACCTACGACGTGATCGCCCTCCTTCACGAACAGAGGGCACCAAACTTCTCATGGCTGACAACCCTGGGAAACGATACCTTTAGTGGGTATGGATGCATCTACTGCTGGGTTGCTCCTCCGCTCACTGTCCTCAGTCTCTGAAAACTGCTTTTCAACACGCAGCTCCCTCCTTCCCCGTGTGATTTTGCAACAAGTCACGTCAGTTCTCCAAGCCTCAGTTTCCACTCCTGCACGGGGGGATTACTATAACACCTCAGGCGGCTCCCCGGGCGGGCACGGCCGTTGGGGAAGCCAGGTCCATAAAGTGCCTGAGTGTGCTGTGGCTACAAAAACCCAGAGCGGAAGGCGCCAGCTCAGGACGCGGCGGCGGGCAGACGCCGGGCAGCCTTGCAGGGCTGGCGAGGGCTTGAAGAAAAGCACCAAGGACACTGCGGGGTGTGGAGAAGGGACCTTCGTTCTGCAGGGCAGAGGGTCTGGGAACACCGTCGCCTGCTGCGGCAGGGAAAACGGACCCAGGTCCCCCTGGGGAACACGAGGATCCAGCGAAGGGCTTTTCCGGACAGAATGCTGAAGGCAGGGCCTGGCCCGGCCTGTAAGGACACGCCCGCCAAAGGAGCCCGGGGGCAAGGAGCACACTGCCGCCTTCGAGCGGGACCAGGAGGAAACGGGGATGGCCAGACAGGTCTTCTCAGCCAGCCAGGGACTCCCGAAATAAAGGGCGTCCAGACAAAGTCCACTTGGGACTGTGAGGGTCTGTATCTCGACCTCAGAACAACAGCAGAGTGCCTCCTGCAGGCGCGGCCGTCCTGGGCTCCAGGCTCCGGCAGAGAAGGGCTGCTCACAGGCAGCCTCGAGGTGCTGAGAGCCACCAGGAGAGGCCCCTTACGACGGTGTGACGGCAGCTCTGTGACATCCTGGAAGGGGCTGTCCCTGAAACAGCGCCCAGCCTCGGAAGAAGTCTTGTAAGAGTTTATTCGAGCCAAACTGACAACTGCTGGGGAAACTCAACAAACTGAGAAAATGCTCGGGAGACCGGCAGGGGTGCGGCTCATGAGTGGGAACCAGAGGAGGAGACACGGGGTTCTGTGAAGTCCACGGGGGGAGGTCAAGGGGGTGAGAGAAAGCACAGCGGGGAATCTCTGGGACTGGATGAGGAGTAAAACTCGGAGACACTCATTTCTTCTACATCGGCAGGGACGGAAGTTAGCAGTGACCGCTCACGGCGCACAGAGGTGGCACGTGGGCCACACGGTAACGCCGTGGCCCCGGCTCCGGCTCCGGTGCCCAGACGGTGCCTCCCAGGGGTCTGGGGATGAGGATGATGCTGGCATTTCCAAAGTACGCTGTCCTAGACACACAAGACGGTCAACAGGGTCAAGTTAAAGGGTGGCCTTTGTCAAGGAAGCCGCAGGCCCAGGACGTGACTCCCTGCTGTGGCCTGCTCCTAGTTAGGGATTCTTCCCGAGACCACCCTGGTGGTTACTCCGGCCTCCCCCGGCTTGTCTGCCTTACCATGCGGCCCCTGTCTCATCCACGAGGCCCAACGTGGAGACAGAAATCCGGGGTGGCCAGGAGCTCGGGGCTCGGGGGGCAGGATGAACAGGGGAGCACAGGACTTCCGGGCGGTGAGGCTGCCCTGTGTGACACCATGGTGGTGTATCACACCACCATGTGGTGTCCTTAGACATCTGTCACCTGGAACGGCACCACCATGCGTGGACCCGGACCTGAACTGCAGGCTTCAGCCTGTAGTCCCAAGTGAATTCAGCTCATCCACGGTGACGAGGGCCACACGGTCACTGGACCAGAAACTCGGGCGGGACTGTATATGGGGGTCTGTCCTCACTCCTTCGTTTTTCGATAAACCTAAAACTGGTCCGAAAAAGGCCTTTTTTTTTTTTTAAGTCTTGTGGGTAAGGTTTTCACCTCATGGAGGGGTTTTACGCGCACAGGCAGCCCCCAAATTTCCACAGGACTCAGGTTCTTGGACTAAACAGGGTGAGGACAGAGCAAAACGGAAAGAGGCTTCTGGACTCCAGCCTTTGGGGGAAGGAGACGGGCTGAGAAAGCTCTTGGCCGTGACCTGGGTCTTCTTGGGAGAGAGGGGGTGTGACTCAGCAGGCAGCGCCAAGGGTGGGAGGGCCCAGGCCGGGGCCGGGAGACCCCTGTGCCGGAGTCTCGCCGGCGCCAGACTTGGTCCCCATGACTAGGTCCTGCCCCTTGAGGACAAGCCCCAGACCCTGAGGGACGGCTCTGGGGGGTTCCTGGGGCCGGGGGGCGTGGATGCACGTGGGAAAATGTGAACTGCCGCCTGTGGTGGGGGTGGGGCTGGGTCCGAACACGTTTCCCCAAAACGACCACAATGTGACCTTACCATTCCTCCCGTGTCCCCTCCCTTTGGATCTGAGGGGACTTCTGGGGCCGTAATCCTCGAACCTGGAGCCTCAAGACACTGAGTCTGACCACCTTGAGACCTGCGTGTTGTGGGGAGTGTACTCGTCAGCTACTGCTGCGTAACAAATGTCTCCGGGGCTTCAGATAAGATGTGTTTGTCACCTTGCCGTTTCTGTGGTCAGGGACCTGGGCTCGGCTTAGCCGGGCGCTCGGCCTCGGAGAACCTCGCAGGCTGCGGTCGACGCACCCGCAGGCTCGACTGGGGAGGAACCCACGTCCAAGCTCCTTGGAGGCTCCTAGCCTGAAGGCTGCCGTTTTCGGCGGCTGGAACTGATTTCCTGGCCATGTGCAGCTCCACCCGCCCGCCCGCAGCAATGTGTCTGTCACAGCCGGCAGGGAGGACAGCCTGCTGGGGAGACGGAAATGGTCATCTTCCATCTGACAGCCCGTGGAAGAGGCAGCCCGGGAGTACCGGGAGGTAGAGGTCGCCGGGGCTGGCCCAGAAGTGGCCCTGCACAGGGAGGCCCCCTGTGGGGGTCAGGTCAGAGCCCCAGACTTTGCCTCTTTCCAGTCCAGGAGCCAGGAGCATAAGCAGGCGGGGCCCCCAGAGAACGCTTCTCGTGACTCAGCAGGTCCGAGACTTCCGAGGCGGCCGGCGGCCCTGCCTCCCGCCCCGTCGCTGGGCTCTGGGCCTCTACACACCTGTTCTCCCTCTCCCGTCAGCTTCTGCCCAGTCCTCTCCCCAGCCGCTGCCCCCGGCCTCCAGGCCTGAGGGGTCGGCCGTGGCTGCAACGACAGGCCAGCCAGAACAACCACTCCTGCCCTCTGACCCAGGAGGGGCCCGGTCACCGCGTGTGTGGCCACCTGCACTTCGGCCGGGCTCGGCCACTCTCTCCCTGCGGAGCCCGGCGTCTCCACTGCGCACTGGTCCCCAAACCCACGGGGTGGCAGAGGCCTCCCGAGGGCCGGGCCGCATGTCACAGGTGCGGTGACGCTGACATATTCCCGTGAGAGCACACGCACTGGGCCCTTGTTTCCGGAAAGCACTTCGGCACTAACGGCAAGAGCGCTGAAAGGCCCGTAGGCTCTGTCTCAGTAACCAGGTTGTTTCTTCGTTGGCTGATTTGACATGTATTTCTTGATTAGTCGTTATGGTCCCTGCCCTCTGACGCGTATCTGCCGGTAAGGAAAACAGACACCAACCAAGTAAGTACCTTCGAAGCCCCACACCCACCGGGGGGGGGGGGCAGGGCGGGCTTCTCTGCAGACAAGAGATTGGACTGACTCCGGGAAGGTGGGCAAGTCCCCCCGAACCCCACCTCCAGAGCAGCAGCTGCTCTGTCCGATGGGATCACCCAGGAAGCTTTCAAAGCCACCCACCCAGACCCCACCCAGGTCCCACCCAGGCTGTTAAATCAGAACCAGGCGGTGGAGGAGTGGAGCTTTCTCTCTGCTCCCGGGCTGAGACCCTGGGCCTGTGGAGGGAGCCAGAGGCCTGTCCTGCAATCCCAGGGCTGCCGGGCACTGACTGATGCTCCGGTGCAGGATCCCGAACCTCTGTGCCTTGGTTTCCTCGTCTGCTCGGTGGGGATAGTGCTGCCCGCCTGGGCCGTTGGGGAGCTGGTGGGCAGCGTGCCTCGTGTAGTTAGCGGCTGTCTCACGGTGGCCCCTGGGTCCCCAGCGTGGGCGGGGCATGAGGGTGGGAGTCACCCACAGGGCGCGTGCAGAGGCGAGGCACAGGTTTGACAAGGGGGTGAAAGCAGCCTGTGGGACCAGCCTGCTGGAACCCGAGCCCCTCGCAGGACGCAGGACACAGGATACACAGGCAGAGAGGAAAGCCAGGTGTCTCCCCTTGTCACAGAGCGGTGGCATCACGGTGCTCAAGGGGAAGCAAATTTGCTTTCCTTGGAAACACCCATAGACGCAGGGCCTGCCAGATGGGTGGAGGGGCTGCTCGGATCTGGGCGGGCAGCCCTGGGAGCGGCGGCTGGGCCGAGGGTCACACAGCAGCGGTGGGAGCCTCCAGGTCCCGGCGGGCTCCGCCTGTGCCCTCTGGCTGTCCTGGGCACACTCCACTCAGCCCTCCGGTCTTCTAACAGTGCCCCTCGGCCCAGCCACCAGACAGAACCCAGGCTGCCAGCGTGGATTGGAACTTCAGATAAGCCACAATAACTTTCGAAGTATTAAGTATGCCCCGTGTGGTACTGGCACACCCATTAAATATATATACACTCACACACAGTTTTTCTGACGGGAGGTGTAACTGGGCATCCTGTATTTTTATTTGCTGAAAGGGCACCCCTGGGTCCTCAGCCCCCAGACCTACACTAGTCGCCCTGGAAGGGGGCTTTGCCCACCCCCCATTCAGAGTTACAGACCCCTGCTGGGGACCGGGCCAGCCTGTGACCAGTCCTCACCTGTCAGAGCGAAACGAGACCGTGAGGACAATGTGAGGAGGTGACGTTTGTTTTTTTAAAAGCACAGACACAGCTGAGGATATTCAAAGGACTGGTCTTTTTTCCTCAATTTTCCTACGTGTGCAAAGGCCCCATGTGAGAAAACGTTCTTAAAAATAAAATCCTGATGAGCAAGTCATGTGTGTCTTTTAAAACATATCTTTTTGGGAAAATGAAAACCTAAACCACCACATCTTAAAATCTCCAAGTAAACAAGCAAAGCTGTACTGTGACCCCCCAAAGCCTGGGGGAGGGGAATGAGGGTCCCCACTCTGCAGCCGGCGTGGCTGGTCGGGGGGAGGGGTGGGGCAGGCTCACTGCCCCTCGGTCCCTACGCCCTCCAGGGTCCCCCCTCACCTCCATGTTCCTGCCTCAGCCTCCTGTTTCTCTGCTCCCAGCAGGCACTCCCCACCTTTCCAGCCTCTGCCCCCCACCCCACCCGACGCCAGCCCAAACCTGTTCCCTGGACACGGCCCCAGGAGGCCCGGCGGGGGCCTCCCGGGATGACGCTGCAGAGCTGGGAGGCTCGGAGAAGCGCCGAAGCTGTCCAATCCTTTGTCTTCCCGCCGTGGCATGGAGGTAACGACCTCCCAAGCTGCAGGGCTGCTCACAACAGGTGTGTCCACGTGTGTGCATCTGTCACGTTGCACACGTATAACCTGTGCACTTCTCTGTGTCAATAAAATAGTTTACCAAAAATTAACAACCAAGTCCGGTTGGCAAGGAGGCTTCCAAGGGGGAGGAACAGACACACTGCATCTCGCGAGGAAATGTTTCTGCCTCCAGCTTTTTTGGGGGGACAGGGCGGTGACTCATCCTTTGTTGCTGGCACGTGGCTGGTGGAGCCGCCGCTGTGGGGAAACGTGTTTGGCAGAGCTCACATTTGGGTCGGTTTGATGAGGTTTTATTTAAAAAATTAACCTTCAAACCCATTGCATTCCGGGAACCTGAAAATTTACAGTGGCTTTCTGTTTTTAATGGGCTCACAATAAAAGGAAATATTTAAAGTTCACAAAACAGATGGCACTTGAAGTTCATTTTTCAAGTCATCCCATACGGCATGGACGGATAAACTCTAAAAAGAGAAACTTAAAAGGCACAGCTGTAATAAAACACCAGATAGCCATCTCCGCGTGACAGCCACTAAAACGAGGCAGGGACTGGGGCCACGTCCGCACAGGGGCCAGGGCGGGGCTCCCAGCTGTGCATGCGGACAAGTGAGGGGAAGAAACCGTAACTTCCCCAGGGACTCAGTCCCCACTGCCCCAATATTCCCCCAGGACACGGATGCTCCGAGCCCCCAGGAGGCCAAGGGAAGGCAGTTGGAAAACAAGGCAGGGGAGGGCAGGGGAAGAGGAAAAATTGAAGAGAAAGAAACATCTATTCAAGATGGATCTACCAACCTGATCCCCAAAACATGAACCGAACTCACACCAATAAAGATGAGCAAGAAAAATATTGACTAGAGAGAGAAGAACTAACTCCAGGTGAAATGGAAATAATGGAGGGTTCTGAAAATAACTTTCAGGTACAAATGCTTAGGGCTATCGAGGAAAACGAAAATGACGACGCAGTGAAACAGCAACGGGTGGTCCGGGAGAGGGGTCAGCCTGATGTCCTGGGCCCGAGAGGTGTGAGGGTCACAGGTGAGGACCCCACAGACGGCAGACACCTGGCGGGACGCACTGAAGATGGAATTAGTCGCTGGAAGATGTCACTGAGAACGTGGCCCAGAAATGAACACGGGACACAGATAAAGATAAGAAGTCACAGGTAAGAAACGCAGAGGGTGGATCGAGGAGCTCCGGAATACCCAGCAGGCTCTTCGGAAGGAGAGAATGGAAGGGATGACGCAGAAAGGATGTTCTGAAAGGTAACAGCTAAAATCTTTCCAAGTCCAAGAAGAGATAGGAATCTTCAAACAAACGCTCTGCCGGCGATACAAACGCCGGCTCTCACTCCGATGCCCCGCTTGGCAGCTGCAGCCCTCCGAGGACGCAGTGTCTCTAAGGAGCCGCCGAGGCAGAAACTCAGATTACCCACAAAGCCGATTTCTTGTTGTCTGGATTAGGGTGTTCCAGGGCTGAAGGGACACCACCGTCATCCTCGAATTCCAGCTAAATTCTCACTCGAGTGAGCATAAAGGACAGGCGTTTTCAGCCGTGTGGAGTTGAGGACAGATTTCCCCTGACAAGACATCCCCGGAAGATTTGCCAAAGAGGGAGCGTCTGCAAGAAGTCGGCCCAGAGGGAGAGAAGATGCGAGGAACATGGTGAACACAGAAATATGTTGGTTCATTTAGTTCACACAGACTGAAAAAATAGTAACTAATTTCGTGCTACGAAGAGACAGACTGAAATTTTTTTTTAAGATTTTTATTTATTTATTTTTAGAGAGAGGAGAAGAGGAGGAGAAAGAGAGGGAGAGAAACATCAATTGTGGTTGTCTCTCGTGCGCCCCCTACTGGGGACCTGGCCCACAACCCAGGCATGTGCCCTGACTGGGAGTCGAACCTGTGGACCCTTGGTTCACAGTCCAGTGCTGGATCCACTGAGCCACAAGAGCCAGAGCTGAAATTCTAAAAACAGTAACAAAGACTGCGGGCACTTGTATTTGGCGGGAGGGCCAAACTTGTGAAGGGGGGCAGAAACACTGAATGACTTTCAACTCTGGGACAAAAACTTATAGTTAAATATCTATATTTCAATCCCTGCCAGAGGATGCACCCGGCAGCTTCCAAACCAACAGAGAAGAAAAGAGGACGGTGAAGCCCTCCTCAGCCCGCCAGAGACAGAGAGGGCAGACAGGGAGACACGGTAAACAGAAAACATAAAGTTAAACGGCAGAGAAAATCCAAACACGTCAGTGCTGCAGGACGATCTGAACGGCGAGATTAGCACACAGTTCTGGGCCCTGCCCACGGCTGTTTGTATGTGCAAAACGGAGTAATCTTGCCAGTGCAGAGACCATGGGAGAGCGGCCGGCTGTGGGAAAGCTGTGCTGGCACACAGCTCTGTGACATGCAGGGGGTCTGCTGTGTGTGAGTGAAGGGACAGAACGGTGGTTATTCTCCGTCTGGACTCTTGCATTTAGACTTATTCACGGGCAAGGCCTCCTGGAAGCCGGTCTCCGGGATGCTCACCGCAGGGTGTGGGGCCCACCTGCGCCAGGCGGCGTGCTGACCTGCTCTGATTGCCGGCAGTGACTCAGCCCTAGGAAATTACAGGCTTCCGAGGCGGGGGGTGTGTGTGGGAGCAGAGGGGTGCCTGCTGGAGGGGGTGGCTCTCCAGGGGCCTGGGGAGCAGGGGGAAGGAGAGCAGGCCAGAGTTGGTAGCAAGGCCAGAAATTTGGGGGTTGGGACAGGGCCTCTGCCTGGGGTGACCCAGGTCACACCTTCCAGGGTCGGGGGCACAGACAGACCATAGCAAGAGGAGATGGAGTGGGGAGCACAGGCCACAGCAGGAAAGTTGGGGCTGGGACCCAGGGCCGGTGGGTGCTGGGCAGGGGGACCTGAGACTTGGCACAGAGGGTCCCAGCCGTCTGTGCCCACCACTCCCCACCTCCCAGCACACAGCTGGGCCTGGGGAAGCATTTTCTGAGTCAATGGAAGGAAACGGACGAGGACAGAAACGAGCTGGCCCCTGGGGTCTCCCTTCCTCTGCTCCCATCCACCCAGCATCGCCTGCTGGCCCCACCCCTGCAGAAGAGCCTCCAGGGGGCACTCAGTGACCGAGACTCCAGGCGGTAACAAGCCGGGAGGCAGGGGCCACGTCCTCGGGGCCAAAGGCCTGGGACGGGCTCTGAGTCTCAGCTCTGAGTCTTGTGAGGCCTGCAGAGCCCTCTTGAGGTTGGTGCGGCCCCCACCCCTCTGCTGTGAGGTCACTGGGCTCGGCCACTGGGGAGGTCGGACACATCCCGCCCAAACCAGAGAAAGGAGACTCAGTCCCAAGAGGTCACTGGGCTCCGAGGGGTCGGTGGGGTCAGCTCCCGAGTCTCATCCCCAGTGTTTCTGGTTTCCACTCCAAGAGGCTGGCAGACCCTCCCCCACTCGCATGGTGGCCATCATTATGGAATGACGGGGCTCTCAGTGGGGTGTGGTTCCTGGTGTCCCACTGGAGGTTTCTCCCCCTTGCCCTGCTTCTCCCTGCCCCTTAAGGGGGGGCGCAGCTGTCTGCCCCCTGCCCGCCCCCTCAGTGCCTCTCAGTGGAGGGCAGTGTACAGCAGAAGGGCCAGAGCGGCCTGGGCTCCTTGCCCGCCAGCCCCAGCGCAGGGCCCTCGCTGCGTGGAGGTGCTGCAGAGCACTCGGGCTGTGGGGCTGAGACACGCCGGCCGCCCTGGAGTCCCCCCACAACTCAGGGCTCCAGCGTGAGGCAGTTACTCTGCTTGTCACAGAGAAAGGTCTTCTCTGGCCCAAGGTCCTGTGACCATCACTTTGCTTCAGACAGACAGTCACTCAATCGGATGATCGAGAGTCTGTATGGGACAGGTGGCCCAGGCTCGCCCCTCCCCCTGCTAGGTACAGCTTCACCCTGGGGACAGAGCAAGAGGCAGGCACAGGGAATCCCGAAGAGTGACAGAGGTGGCTGGTGAGCTGCGGGGACCCCAAGGCCAAGTCGGGGCAATCGGCAGCAGAAGCACCTCATGGCTCCCCCACCCCCAGCCCCACCCCAGAACAGAAGAAGGTGACGCAGGCGTGCATTTCCCAACCCCCCACCCAGCAACAGCCGGCAGCCAGGCAGACTCAACCCTCTCCAGGGCTGAGCAGGTCTCACTAAGACTAGGCCTGCGGGCGAACCAGCAAGAGGACAGACCAGGAGCCCCCGGCAATAAGTGACTGGACACCCGCTCTCCTTCCTCACCCAGAGACACAGCCTGGCACAGAGAGGGGGGACACTGAGGCCCAGGGACAGCCCAGCCCCCGAAGCCCTGGCAGAGACGGTTCGGTGTCCTGGTGAGCCACAGTCCCCCCTCCCAGCCGAGGCTCCAGGGACCCGGCTTTGCGTCCCCACAGCACCAGCTGCCCCGAGCAGGCCTGGAGAGCGTGCGAAGGTTCTGGAAGTGAGGACGGCACCAAAGCATGGCCCCCAACGAGCGGAAGGAGAGGGGGGAAGGGGAAGGAAGGCCACCCCGTGATGGGGCAAACGGAGGGCTTTTGTAGCTGACACAGCCTCAGAGAGCAGCTGAAGGAAGTTCTCGAACGGAAGGGAAGTCAGGAGGAGGAAGCTGGCCTCGTGGGATAGGTCGGGCTCATCGGAGAGTCTCCCTGCTTTAAGGTGAACTGACTTGGGGAACAGAGATACTCTGACCTGGTGAGAACTAAGGTGGGGAACAGAGGCTGCTAGGTGAGCACTCAGCCAGAGCACCCACCCTCCTATGGAGGGGTCAGGGAAGGCTTCCTGGAGGCGGTGTCATTTAAGTGAAGTTCTTCAGGTTAAGTGAAGGGAAAGAACATTGTAGGCAGAGAGAGAGCCTCAGGGGACTTGAAGCCAACCAGCCTGGGTCTCTGCCCTCTGCCCTCTGGCTGTGACTTCCCTGGGCCTCAGTTTCCCCATCTGGAAGGAACAGCACGGCCGCATGGCTGTGTAAGGACTGGAGAGCAGTGTGAAAGGAGCCTTCAGTGAGGACAGGTCCCTCAGGAAGGAGGGAGGGTGCATCACCAACGAAGCCTGGGGAGTGTCCACCGGAGGTCCCAGAACCCAGCACTGGGTGTCCGACCCTCCCCCAGGTCACCCCCGAGGTCACCCAGTGCTCAGAGGGCAACAGCAGTCTGTTCCTCCTGGACTTGCCAAGTAAACCCTGGGGCGCGGTGCCCCTGCTCCAGCAGGTGGCGCTGTCGCCCGCTGGAACAGCCATGTCCCCAGCTGAAGGCCGCAGGACAGACCTTCTGTTGTTCCTCACTGCAGAGAGGAGGGGGAGCCACAAGCAGGGCTCAGTGGTGACAGAGGGGGCAGCAAAGGGACCAGATGGACAGCAGGTATTCTGGGTCAGTGTGGCCCCGTGTGCCAGAGCCACCTGCTCCCACACACACACCTGAACCAAAGGCCTTGACCGGGCAGAGGGAGGCCGGGGACCTGCGGGCCAGGCCTGCCTGTCTCCTGGGCGCAGGGAGGCTGCAAGTCCGGGACCCCATGTCTGCCCCACTCACACACTTTCTCTCGTGCCGCCCCAGGGCAGCCCTCAAGGGGACAGGGGTGCCGGCCCTCGGCCCTGCATTTTCGGGCTTCGGCCCTTTCGAAACATGTCCGTTCGGTGTGCACGACCCAAACGCCCCACTGCGGCGCCGTCCAGGCCCCGCGGTGGCTCGGCACCACCTACAGACATTCCCACCCAAGTCCAGCCTCCTCCTGATCACACCTGCTTCACACCTGACTTCCAGGTCAGGGGCAGTGCCGAGCGACCAAGCAAGTGACAGCACGAGGAAACGGTCGGTCAGTGAGCCAGCCTCTTCCACCGTCGCCGTCACACGAAAGGGGAGGTGGTGATCGTTCTGGGTTCCCAGAGACGTAAGAGTCCGGACCCCTGCACGCCAGGCACCGTCCTCGGCGGACAAGCCGGTGGCCATGAGGTGACACGGGGACCACTGCTAATTTCGTCAGTGGTGCTAATTTTGTGTTTAACAATGTCTAACACCTGCCGCAGTTGCTTCTTCCGGTCTCCCCTCACTCGTTTCAAAGTTCCCATCTTTGTGACCCTTCCACCTTAAGTCCCTGCTTGTCCGAAGCAGGAGAACGTGCCGTCTGGAGATGCGTGTCCTCAGCTACTTCAGGTGGAAGGGTCACAAAGATGTTAGCCGTCGACGGATGGCTACAGAGGATGTAGCCGACGATAGATACAGAGGCATTCCTAACACTGCTGTCTGCACTTGTCCACGTTTAAAAGTTTTCACAATAGAACGTTTTTTAACTTCTAATAAAAACTGAGTGCAGATCACACGGAGGACACGGGCTGGAGAGGACGCGTGTGCAGAGTAAACGTGGGGGCAATGACAGAGAGTGACAGACGGCTCTCAGCCTGAGGGAGAGACGGTGGGGGAAGTTCCCCGTGGGGGCTTGGGGGGGCTGTGTGCTGTCTGACAGCAAAGCCCTTGATGCCCTCAGGGGTCCCATTTTCATCCAGGATTCCCACACCCCACTGCCCAAGCTGCTTGGGGGAGCTGGTGACCCGGAACAGCATGGAGCAGGGCCCAGGCCTCAGTGGGTGGTGAAGGCAGGAGCAAGCCCGACAGCACAGCGGACAGCTGGTGACCACTCCCAGCCGGGTCAGGACTGGAGGACAGGAGAGGCCCGGGGCCTGGCAGGTGGACCGGCTGTTATCACCTCGCAGATGGAGCTGACCCCTGAGCGTGTGACCGGAAGGACCTGAGTGAGTCCTGACTCACCGTCACTATCTGCCTCCTCTCGGCGGCGGATATTTATAGCACACTTGCTGGGTGTGCCCTGGGCTCGGCGTCACGCGCCATTCTCGCCAGCTTCCTGTCACCCACAGAATAACTGTCTCCACATTTAAAGAGGCCTGAGAGCTCCCCCAAGGTCATGCAACCGGTCAGTGGCCGGGCTGGGGAATGGGGGACTGAGGACGTGGGCAACTGGCCCCTGGCAGGGAGTCAGCCACAGGGAGGTGGCTGGCGTCTTGGTCTGCAGACCCCCGGCCCGGGTTCCAGGACAGCCGCACGCACGCCAGGAGCAGGACACGGCACTGACCCCAGGCCCCGGGGACGCGCTGGGGGGGGGGCGTGGAGAAAGAAACCCAGCTGGCTCTGTCAGATGCCATCCCAGGGAGGCAGAACGGGCTGAAAATAGAACCAATGTTCTGCTCATTTGCATGCAATTTTCCTCCCATTTGCATACCCTGTGCCAGGGTCGGTAACTCTAGGACTGCAAAATCAAATGCACGGACGCATTCGAGTGCCCTGGTCCAGGACAGACAGACTCGGTCCTTACGGCATGTCCATTCACCCCGAAGTCAATCAATCTCTCCCTCACACTCACACACACACACACACACACACACACACGCTTCTATTCCCACTTCCGAACGAGTGTTCGTGCTTTAAGAACATTCCACAGTGTCTCGGCAAGCAATCTCAGGGAAGCCTGGGCTCACCAAAGCGAGCTTCCCGGGGCTCCTTCCTGCGGCCTCCCCGGCCTGCATGCTGACCACGGCCCGGGAGAGACACCGAGGAAGGAGGGGCTCACGGAGCAGGCTGGAGAACAACACGCCACACGTGTCCCCGGTGGGCACTCCCCGACAACGCTGGCGACAGACACCCCATGAAGCTCCGCAGAACGGCTGCCCCAGCGCTGCGGCTACCTGGAGGTGAGCCCTTCCCCAGCTGGTCCGCGAGTCCGGGCTCCTGACCTGGAAGCCTGCGCTCCCCATGCGGAATCCACACTGGGGCCTGGCGTCTGGGCGCACGTGGCTTTGGGCAGCCTCGTCTCCACCCGCCTGCACCTGTGCCACCTCTGGGACGTCTCTGGGGGACTGGGCCATACACGAACCCACGTCACACCTTTCATTAGAGTTGTGTCAGCTGCTGCGTTGGCGGCAAACAGCGCACCCATCAGCGTGCCCTGAGCCAGAGGCCACGCCGCAGCTCCAGCACGTGGACCTGCTGTGCTACTCTAGGCACGTGTCTTAACCTCTCTGGGCCTCAGTTTCTTCCTTCGAGCCCTAAGTCTATTAGATTAGAACACTGGTTCTCGACCTGGAATGGTTTTGCCCACCCGGGGGACAGCAGGCAATTCTGGCAACAGTGCTGGTTGTCACCACCAGGGGGTGCTACTGGAAGCTAGAGGGTAGGGGACGGGTGCTGTTCAATGCCCTGCACTGCATAGGACGGCCCCACGGCAGAGAACAACCCTGCCCAGACCGCCAACAGCGCCTCGTGGAGAAACCTGGAGAAGAGGAATCGCCGCCCCTCCGAGCTGACGCTGCTGGCTTCTCAGGAGGACAGGACGGGAGCAGGACTCCAACTGTGGGGGTGGAGGCAGCTTACCGCCCCTCCTCCACTGTGCACAAGGTCTCCCAGCGGATCCAGGCCCCCCCCCTGACGGGGCTCCCACGGAAGCTTCCTCCAGCTCTGGGAACAGCGAGAACCAGGGAAGAGCTGGTGGCCCAGCCCGGGGCGCAGGTAGCTGGGAACTCGAGGGTGAGACATGAGGCGTGGGGGTCCCCAGTGTCAGGTGACTACGGAGGCACAGACCCGAGTTTCCTTCATGGACAGCCCTGCTGTCCAGGCTTCTGGGGGACAGGCAGGGGCCCCCAGCAGGCTGACACTACAGCTCTTCCATCTGTGAAAAGCCACTGTGCGTTTCCGCAGACAGAGAGTGCAACATTGTGTATTACCTCTTCCCAGAAAGCTGCATGCCCCTTGCAGACCGGTGCTGGCAACCAGACCCCCACAGGGTCTGGAGTGTCCACCAGTCACAGAGGCCCCGAAACCCGCCCCCCACCCCCCGGCAGAGCTGGTGTCCCACTGCAGAGCATTCCCCGACGGTCTCCCATCTGCACTTCCCTTTCAGCTTTCCCCTGTGATTTTCCAATCCCAGCAGCCTCTTGGGAGGCATGCCAAAGCGCTCAGAAATGGGACAATGAAACAATCGCTCGTTCTCGGGAGACCACCGCAGGTGCATGCCGACAGAGGGACCTGACGGCTGGGCGTGGGACTGCACACTGCCTGCAGGGGGCGCCGCAGCAAAGGCTGCAGACACGCATGGTCCCTCAGAAAAGACCCCCTCTCCACATCCCCCCAGGCGCCCTCGCCGTGGCGGGCGGTGCTGGGAGATGTCCAAGAGAACACCTGAGTGCCTCGGCATTCGCGCTGTGGCTTCTTCCTGCCACGTTTCAGCACTTTTACCTGTCCTCCCTGGGGGACCTGCTCCTCCCTCTCCCGTCCTGCGTCAGCACCTACGGCAGGGTTTCCCCAGGACTGTCCAGGGGCTGGGCCCGCGCTCTGTCCTGTAGCCGAAGAATCCAGAGAACCACTGAGGACTCATCGGAAGTCACCACCTTGCTTTGGACACGGAAAGCATCAGATGTGTGACAGATTTAAATGTAAAACAAAGAACCCAAACAAAAAAAACACCCGGGAAAGTATCACAAAAAAACGTAGGAGAATTTAATGTGGGGAAGTCTTTAACGAGATACAAAACCTAGAAGCTACCAAGGAACAGACAATAAACTTGGGCTCATAAAGATGAGTTTTCTGCCCAAAAGAAAAAAAAGGCCAGCGCCCAATGACCGGCCCACTCACAGCTGGCACACTGGGTTACCTGTCACCTGTCACCAGGGGAGCCTCCGGCGCCAGGCACACCCCCGGGGACAAGGCTCTGCTCTTTCGTGAGGCCCCTGCACACCCCTGGAATCTGGGGACCGCGGGCAACGCCGATACTCGACGGCAAGAACCAGCGAGTGATGGGTGGCCGGAGACCATCTGCCCCCCGGGAGGGCCAAGGGGTGAGTCCCTGAAGACGTGGAAAGCTTTCAAGTGGGAAAGGTTGATGGCCAGGTCAGGAAAGGGACGGAGGGGTGGCCAGGCCGTGAGAAACGTGGGACGGACCATGAGACACGGGGAGGGCGTGGAGCAGGGGGCGGGTCAGCGCGCTCCGAGAAAAATGTGTAATTATGCACACGGACGCCCGGCAGTGGTCTGGGTGGGTCCCCTGACACCCCCGTCACCCATTGTCTCTGGGAGTAGGGCTGAGGCGTGGGGTCAGGGCTGAAGGCAGCCAGGAGGCTATGGGAGGGACAACAGGGTGAGAGGGGACGTTTTTGGTTTTTTTTAAAGATTTTATTTATTATTTTTAAACAGAGAGGAAGGGAAGAGAGGGAGAGAAACATCCATGTGGGGTTGCCTCCCACGTGCCCCCCACCGGGGACCCGGCCCACAACCCAGGCATGTGCCCTGACTGGGAATCGAACCGGCGACCCTTTGGTTTACCGGCCGGTGCTCAATCCACTGAGCCACACCAGCCAGGGCAGAGGGAACTTTTTTCCTACTTTACTCCCTCTTCTTCTGTTTCAAGTTTCACCACGAGGAAGTATGCTCTCGTGATAAAAACCAATTACGCTCTGAAAAGTGGCTCTGGTTCCTGAAGACCGCGTCCCACACGGCCGAGTCACATCCGCACGCCCAGCTAACCAGCGCGCCCCTTCTGAGACGGGACTGTGGCGCCGAGGGCTGAGCTGAAGGGACAGCAGCACGCTGGGGAGGGGTGCGCAGGTCCCGGGGAGGGGCTCCCCCCGCCGCGTGCTGGGGCCACACCCGCCAGCTGGAGAGAAGGCCCCCCTGCTCAGGGCACAGCTGGGGTTCGCCCTCGGTGCTGAGTGCAGACCAGCCCCGGAGCGAAGGGGAGGAGCGGGCCGGGCAGGCAGAGCTCCCGGCCCTCCCTCCCTCCAGCCTGGCTGGCGTTGGCAGGGTGTCCTCGGGAAGGGCTGGGGCCACGGTACCCCGACTGCTGCTCACTGACACCCTCGCCCGTGCCCTTCACACTGGGACGTCCGTTTTGCTGGGTACCAGCTCCTGGCTCCCTCTCCCTCTCCTAGAAAATCTTCACTACCCTGCTGTCTCCCTGCGTGAAGCTCACCCTTTGGAAAGCTTGGCTTCCCTCCACAGGTGCGCCAGCATCGTCGTCTTTAGAATCCGGCATTCATAGCCGTGACCGGCGTGTGGCTCGGTGGGTCGGGCATCGTCCTGCATAGCGGAAGGTCACGGTTCGGTCCCCAGTCAGGGCACGTACGAGAGGCAACTGATCAACGTTTCTCTCACACATCGATGTTTCTCTCCCTCTCTCTAGAAATAAGTAAGTAAAATCTTACAAATAAAAAACCCAGCATCGTGGCTAAAACGTCCCTTGGGGCCGGTCACTCTCAGGAGCTCGCCCCTTTGATGCCACCGTCACGCCTGCCCGTCCTCACTGGCCTTTGCTGCCCCGTCCCCCCCCCCCGACTCCTCGCTCTCCCCCTCCGTGCCCTGCGTGTCCCCTGAAAGCACGCTCCGTGAAATGCTTCACTTCCAGGTGCCCGTAACTCCGTTTTCGTTTCTGATGTGGCTGTTCTCACCCCCTTCTCATCGCAGGCTGTCCCCTCGTGCCGGAGCACTCCCTCCCCGTCTCAGCTCCAGCCCGCCCACCGGCCCAAACCCAGCCGCTGCGCTCGCTCCCCATGGGGCACCTCTGGGCTCTGTAGGCCCCCGCGCCCGGACGCCCCGCTGTGTGACTCGTGGGACCTGTCACGAGTGCGGTCTGTGCCTCTGTTTGCAGCTCACGGGGACATGCTGTCCCCGGAGTCCACTGTGGCGGGGCGTCGGTGACAGACTGCCACGTTCACAGTCCCTGCGCGCACAGCTCAGCGCTCCGTGGGCCTCAGGTGTCGCGGTCTGCCTGCTGTCTCCACGTGGGGACACCGCTACCAACGCCCCAGCATCCCCGGCCGGCCAGACCCCGACCTGTTCAAACAACCGACTCGCAGGGCTGCCTCCCGACAGCGAGAACACCTCTGCCCCGAATCGAGCACCAGGAGACGCCTCCGGCCCCGCCGGTGTTTTGTAGGACTGCTGGGAAACGGCAGGTGTTTGAGGAGGAGTGCAGAGGAGAGGTCTGGCAGCCTGGTGTAAAGACATGGTGACTGTCTCGGGGACACTCAGGAGACGCCCCGCAGGTAACAGATGCTCACCTGGTTTTCAGCCGCCTCTGGCTGCCACTGTGAGAATCAGATGCCAAACCGAAGGCCGGGAACAGCAGGCCCGACCTGATGCCGGGCAAACACACTAGAGCGTGGGGGGCTCGTGCAGAGGCCTCGATTCCCTCCGGGAACAGCTGTGTCACTGTGAGTCCCCACGGCGCCGAGGTCGGAAGGAGCACGTCAGCCAGCGAGACCCCTGGGGACACACACTCCTACCCGTGGGCACGTTCGGGCAGAGTTTGCTCCCCACCCGCGCCCCAGCCGGTCCCCTTGGCAGGCTCCCACCGAGGACAGACACTGACCAGGGAAGCGGGTAACGTCACCGCTCCTGGGGGGAGGTGGGCCGGGGCGGAAGGTGGCCCGGGCTTCTGAAGGTGTGCACCTGTCCGTCTGATTTGCTCTGCGGCCACCTGGTTGCAGGCGCCGTCGTATCACTAAGGAAGCATCACACCAGGCATCGTGCTGTTGTTCGTGTCTGATTCTGACCTCGTGCAGGCCAAGGAGAACCACAGCAGGTCTTCTGGAAGTGAGGGGCCTGGGAGCCTGGGGCCCCTGCCTGCAGGGCGGTGCGCATGCCGGCACTTCCGGGACACCCCGGGGTCGCCCCCCGTCCCTGCAGTCACCAGGGCCTCTGAAGAGCTACACCTCTTCCAGGACGACTTCACAGTAACAAAAAGACATCTGTTTTCTTTAAACAGTTCACATTTATTATCGATAACGATAAAAAAATCTTGTAAAGACTATCAGTATTGTATTACCAAGAGTGAGGTAATATGTTTACAAAACATTTACAGAGTTTGATACGTAGATAATGCATTGAGGGGGGATGTGAATGAAGACACTCGTCACGGAGGGGACCCGAGGACTCGAGTGCCGGGAGAGGCAGGAGGACAGCAGCTACTGAGGGAGCGCAGGGCACCGCCAGGACGGACGGGCAGGCTCGCCCGCGCCACCGCTCCCGTGCCAGGAGAGCGGCCGAGTGACACACGAGCAGCCCGCGGGCACCGGCGCCGTCCCGTGCTCTGAACCCTTACAGACGCGTGCAACCCCTGGAGGTGACACAGGGCCACTTCTGAATCAACTTAAACAGAACAGATCTTCAGACTGGGGGAGGGGGCTGGCTGTGATTCAAACAGCTCTACAGCATCCCTGGGCTGCTGTGGGCTGTGGAGGGAAGCGGTTTCTTGGCAGCTGTCAGCAAAATCGCCATCTGAGACACACAGAGAGAGAGAGAAAGAGAGAGAGAGAAGGGACCGTCTTCAGGTCCTCGGGACTTGGAAACAAGAAGCACCAGCTGGAAGCAGCGACGGGCCCTACTGCGCCTTCCGGAAACAAGCATCTAGGTGCGGACAAGGAGCCTCTCTGTGCAGAGGAAAGGACCAGCCGCAGGCTGGGAAGGTCGCTGTCAGCGTGCGGCAGGAGCGGGCGCCTCCCCGACCAGGAGAGTGGGCCGCCCCGCTCCTCCCGAGCCCTCCTGACGCCTCTGCCTGGGCCCCACCGGCACCCCCAGATGCCTTCGGTGCGGACCGAGACCACGCGGCCCAGGACCTCCGCTCGGCACACACACACCTCAGCGTCAAGGCTCCGCCTCTGCTGCACACGACACCGCACTCACGCTTGGCACAAGAGCGACCCGATGAAACTCGGCAAATCTGCAAGTCACCAGCCTTTCCCATAAAAAGCCAAAAACTGAGGGCCACTGTGAGACAGGCTTTACAAGTGGGAATAAAAAGAAAATGTAAAAGGCAAAGGCAAACCAATTTCCTATCTGCTTGGTTCCTGGGAAGATTCTTGTTGCATGGACCAAGGACCTTGCTGCAGCCCTCGGGCCGCCATGGCCCCACGCACGCACGCACGCACGCACACGCACCGGGAGTCCACGTCCTTCTACAAAGACGCAGCCAAGTCTGCAACGAGCCACGCGTCCTCCTGAAGCGGCCAGCCACGTCGTGAGACCCCTGCTCAGCCGAAGTGAGTGAACACCAGACAGCGGCAACGTGGCCCCCCCAGGGACTAGGGGGACCCCCGGGCTCTGACGCCGTGAAGCTCGGAGGGCGCCGGGGAGAGAAGTCGGAAGGAGCTCAGAACCGACAGCACGGGCAGGGGGAGCAACGCCCCGAAGGAAGAGGAAAGGCCGCTGCCCCCGGGCCACGCCCAGGAAAGGCCTGCCCTGGAAGCGCTGGGGAGACGCGAACCGCTGGGGAGACGCGAACCGGAGGAAAGAGACCATCGTGTCCAGTGATGGCCGCGTCTTCCTGGCACCACAGGAGCCCTTGACCCGCCAGCACCGACGTGAGAACCGCGAATCCCTCCGCCAGGGAGCCAGGATGCGGCTCACAGGGGCCTCCCAGTCCTGCCAGCCTGGGCGGCGCCTGCTCTCCCGGCAGCCAGGAAGGCGAGGGCGGCCGGGGGCAGGTGAGGCCGCCCCTGCAGGGCGGGGCAGGGGTTCATCCGCTAAGGGACAGTGTGGAGGTTATGTGGAACAATTTTGCATCGACATTTGAGACAAAGTCAAGCTCTTAATTAGTACATAAACGACTTTCTTTCCCGATAGCCCTTGCGCTCTGGTTTGACTCCATGCGGGCTGCGTACAAAATCTATGGCTACTGAGTCGGAGTCAGAGTGAGAACTGCCTGTCGAGGTGGCGCCAGGATCAGCGACTACATCTACCGTCTGGAGCGCTGCCTGCTACCTAGGGGCCGGAGGCGTCCGCACGCTGTGGCCGCGGGCGGGTGGCGTGCTGGGGCTGTCCGAGGAGGCGGCGGCGGCGCAGCACTACCTGGAAATCATGGAGCTGGAGTGGGACTGGCTGGAGGAGGTGGTGGCAGCACTCAGCTGGGAGAACCCACTGTGGCTGGACTCCAGGCTGGTCATAGAACCTCTGTGAACAACACAGCGAGGGGACGGGCGTGAGGACGGGGCCCCCAGCTTCCCACCCTGACTGCGGGACTTCCACCAGCCCTGCTCTCCACGCCCCACCTCCACTCTGCAGGCCCGACTCCCACCAGCAGCACTTCCAAAGCAGGACAGCCAGGCGGGGCCCCAGGGACGAGGTTCCCCACTGCCCTTGGGCACAGGCAACATCGTGAACTGGCACCGAGTGGCCCGAAGACCACTTCCGCCCGCACCCAGCCCCCGCCTCGCCGGAGCCCGCACCTGAAATCCTCGGACCCGATCACTTCGGTGTAGTACATCACTTTGCACTTGTGCGAGGACACCTGCAGCGAGGCCAGCACGTCATCCACGCGGGGCAGGCTGGTGGCGGCACACGCTGGCATGCTGTGGAACTTCCACTGCAGGATGTAGAAGCCTGGCCACCTGGTCACGTGGGAGCCCTGGAACAAGTCAGGCGGGGATGGCTGAGGCGGCCTCCCTGCCAGCCCCGTCCGGCGGGGGGTCCGGCGGGCCCGGGGGGGCCACCGTGGACTCAGCAGTGGTCACTGGCCATCTGAACAAGTGAAGGGCCTGCTCCTCGGGGTCATTAGCAGGGTCGGCCCCAGCCAGGCGTCTGCTAGGCACCGGGAAGGTGACGGCGAGTAACACTGAGTGTGCCTGCCCCAACGACCAGGACGGAAGGTCTCAAGTGGGGCCTTTAGTTGGCCTTGAGAAGGTCAGAAAGGTCATCTGGACCAGGCTTCCAATGATCTGACCAGCACATTCTAGGTTAAGGGAATGGCCACCTAAACCCAAACATCAGCCTGTGAGAATCACCTCCTCCGTTAATTCTGGAATTAAAGGCTGGGATGCAGCTTAAAACGTCTGCTAGCTGGAAACCCTGACGGCAGTACACCCCGCTCTGTGAGGGCCGAGCACGCGCACTCAGAATAACCGGCTGCGGTGTCACCAGCGGACCGACGGAGCAGTTCACACAGTCTGAATGCTCAGTAATGACAGTTAATAGTCCCCTAGGCACTTGCGTCTCTTGCTTCTATTCAGAGTGCCTTCCCTCGGAAGGAAGCGAGGGACACGGTCAAGGGCGCGCTGGTGGCAGTGTCTGACTCCAGCTGTGTGAGCACCGTGGCCCGCCCTCCCCCCGGGGCGCTCTGGTGAACACGCGAGGAAGAAAACTCGCGGGCTGGGGACAGAAGTCATGGATTCTGTCCCAACCCGCAGGTCTGAGTCCTCTCCCACCGAAGACTCGCTGGGTGGCTGGGGTCTCTCGGACGGAACTGGGCCGGACACGCCCAGCCGTGTCCCACTGGCAGGCGGCGGCGCTGGGCAGGGCAGGAGTGAGGTGACAGACCCCTCCCCGAGACAGAGCCGGAGGCTGCCGTGCCCAGCCGGCCTCACGCACCTGCACGCTCTCGCCCTCCTTGCACGTCAGGGGCGACTCCACCATGCTGTAGTCGCGGCCCAGCTGCCAGGCCCGGTCTATCAGCTGCACGTTGTTCCCCCCCGGGGAAGTGATGCCGTGCGCCCCCAGCGAGTCCTTCTTGGGAGGCTGCGGGGACCTCTTGGAGTGGTAAATGTTGAAGACGACGTCCCCCTTGCACACGTCGAAATCCCAGGTGATCACCGAAGAGGCGTCCACAATCTGAACGAGAATCTGGAAGGACAGAGCCACGTCAACAGCAGGGGTCGCGCGGGCCCTGGCCGCACCGTGTCGGGGGCGGCGTGTCCTCTCGGCGCACTTTGCACGCACAGTCACCGCAGCCGTGCAGGCTGCTGCTCACGGGCTCCTGCTCTGCGTCCCGGGCCGGTCTGTGAGCACCGCCAGCTACACGTGCAGTGCACGACTTCCACGCCCCGCTCTCACCGCTGACTCTGGAACACCGAGTCCCAGCCGTAAAGAACGACTCAGCAAAACAAAGAGGACAGCCCTGGCCAGTGGGGCTCAGCTGATGGGGCATCACCCCACAACCTGAAACCTTGTGGGTTCAGTCCCTGGTCGGGCGCTTACAAAAGGCAACCAGTCGACGTCTCCCTCCCTCCCTCCCTCCGCCCCTCTCTGACATTAACGAGCACGTCCGTGGTGAGGACTGAGAACACAGCACAGGACACAAGGCAAGACGGAGTCAGGGGGCCCCACCAGCGCACGGGGGGCCCAGGGCAGGTGGCAGTCAAACCAGGAGCACAAGGGGAGGGGGGAAGCACCCTGGGGAGGCGCCTCTGCTCCCAGTGGGACAGTGGCAGCGGCCTGGGGCAGAGGAGGGGAGCCACGTGGCACGGGGCTGGGGAAGGGTGGGGGCTGGGTGCTAGTCTGAATCTGCTCTGTATCGGCGCCTGTTTTGAGTTTCCCAGCAGGGAATGAGCAAAGTCACAGTTTCAAAAGATCGCTGTGGGAGGGACTGAGAATTAAAACCAGCTGGGAAAGCTCTGCACTCACTAAAACTCCCAGCAGCAGCCAGAGCTGCGTGCTCCCTCTGCTGCGAGCCGCCCTCCCCTCTTCTCCCACCGCACCACTGCCTTTTCTCACTGCCGAAACGCCACCGTGGAGCGTCTGTGCAAAGCAGGTGCCAGAGGGCACGGAGGGTCCCCTCTGAGGACAGCGGTGGTCCTGAGGCCCGGCCCACTTGCTCTCCTCCGCCCAGTGGCTCCCCAGGAGGCTCTCCTGACACAAGCCCCCAGCTGACAAGCACCCTCTTTCCTGCCCGCATAATGGGGACGTTTAATCTGGCCTTCGTTTCAGAGGGGTCACTGTCCTTGGTTTGTGCTTCCCCAAGCCCCATAGCGGGCATGGAGTTCTTGCTGCTCTGATGTAGAAACCCGGCAACCCACTTCCACAAACACCCTGTGACCCTCAAGCTCTGTCCCGTGGACAAGGGCGACAGTGGCCTCAGAGGGGACAAACAAGCACTCCGCCTCCTCGAGCCAGCCTCCTAGTAAGAGACACGACCGATCCCCAGACACAGGGATGGAAACCTGAGCCCCTGCGGAATCGGGGACTGAGGCAGAGCAAGTTCTCTCCGTGGCCTGTTCAAACCACAGCAGCAGCGCCCGCCCCCCCACCGGTGACAGGCAGATCGTCCCAGGACACACGGCAGAGGGACAGACAGCAGTGGCTGAGCAGGGTGGCTGCTCTCGCAGGAGGTGGCCAGGGCTCTGCTCCTGCCCACGGCCACAGGTCAAGCCAGGAGCCCATCCTCTCTGAGGGCTGCTGTCCTCCCCCCCACAGCCGGGGCGCAGGAAAGGGTGACTCGGTTGTGAGCCCCTCATGCCGCACGTCCCCCACGATGCCCCAGGACCCACAGTGAACATAATAACCCAGGAACGCCCTTGCTTCCGCCTACAGCGCGACAGCAAAGGGGAGACTTCTCCTTGCTCCATCAAACCAACAAAAACGGAGACGTTCCTTTAGAAACATAAACGACAAAACCCCAGCCAACAACACGGAAAACCAGGCTGGTCCCAGGTAACCGCAAACAGACCAAACCCACGAGCCGACTCACTGCGCACAGCCCCACGTCCGGGCCCCTGTGGGCAGCGGGAGAGCCCGCCACGCGGCTGCTCCCGGTGCCCAGAGGCCTGTGCGACGAGTCCAGTGACAGAGAGGAGACCAGCCGAGCGTCGGTCCCCCCGAGCCAGGTCCCCCAGGGCGACCCGCCGAGGAGCTCCAGGGGCCGAGGGGCCAGCCCCCGCCGGCCCACCCGGTGCGCACACCTCGTGGGGGGCCCCTTTGAACACGCTGGCGGACTGGTAGATGGTCTCGGTCCAGAGCTTGAGGTCCTCGTTCTCCAGCTCCTCCGCGGTCCGGTACAGAGACTTGGGCACCAGGCCGCCCTCCGGCACTTCACACTGGAAACAAGGACAACGCGGCAATGAGACTGAGATAACCACCAGGTCCCCGACCATCCAACAGCCGCCTCCCCGACGCTGCCGAGGAACGGGAACCCGGCGATGGCGGCACTCAGCCGGACCCGGCGACACCACTCTAAAACCCACTTAAACACGCGTGCCGTGCTGCACACAAACAGGAAGGAGCGGAAGCTGACTCGCCAGAGCTCACTCCGGCGTGTGTGAGGCACCCCACTCCATCGGTAACGCTGGTCCTGGGAGAACTACGCGTGTCCGTCTGCGCTGTACGGGGGAACGCTGCATTAAGGAAGGGGGCATTCCCAGCAGCTGCAAGCGCTGTCCTTACCACGTGCAATTACAGTCCAGTGCACAGTCAACGACCAGCCCTGTGGCGAGCCAAGCCACGTGCCAGTTGGTAACGTCAGCCACGGAAGAACGAGGCAGAGCGGCTCCTGAGTCTGCCGGGGACAGGCCTGGCCGAATCCGAGCTTGCAAGCCTCGCACACTTCCTAGCTGACCCTGTACACGACTTCACCACCATCCCGGGAGGGGACCGCACAGGGCGCGGACGTGACTGGAGCGCAGTGAAACCCTCGCGCAGGAAAGAGGAAGGGAGGCCGCCTCTTCCGCAGCAGCAGCAGCAGCAGCGTGGAGGGGAGAGAAGCCTCGAAGGCCGGAGTGTGGTGACCTCCCTCAGCTGCGGGACCCCCTGTGGGGGCGTCTCGGGGTCAGAGTGACAAACATAGGCACCGCGGTCAGGACGCAAGCACGCCATCTGCTCCAGTCCAGCTCTTCTGCCCCCATGAGGAGCAACCGCGTGGTCAAAAGTTCCCTAACGCAACCTCAGCCGTCTGCGGGCGTCCCCGACCCTGACCTCAGCGGGACGTCAGGGGCACTTGGAAAGTGAGGGTCCTGCGACTTCTGTCCCTCTGCACAGAGCTGTGACACGCCTACGACTCCTAACAGCAGAAGTGCTGACTCGGGCCGAGTGTCAAGGCTGTTAGGACCCCTCTAACCGCCCAGACGGGTCTCCCCAGAAGTGCGCCGCGCCAGCGGAACACGTATGCAGCACATGCACACACGCCCGGAAAGGGAACTCCGTTCACCATGAAGAACAAGCGAGCCCTTTCTCTACTGAGACCCTGGTGGGACGCCGTCACTCCTGGTGGCTTCACCATCACTTCGGCCCCCTGCGGGGCCTCTCCTGGCTCCGGCGTCCTTCACCCTCACGTCAGGCAGGGGGGCCCCAGAGGCAGGGGGTGCTCAGGGGACTAAACCCCTCCAATTCCCTCTTCACAGTGAGGGCAGAGAAACGGGGGCATCTGCCTGGCAGTCTAGCAATCCAATGTATTAAAAATCCCAAATTATATGTGAGAACTAATTCCCTTAATTCATCCCCTTTAATACACTCTCCTGATTCACTGTCAACGGGGAAACGTTTGTGAGAACCACTTTGACATTTTAAGTGTCTTTAAAAACGCACAGCTCCTCCCACCAGTTAAAACCTCGGATTCACACAGGCCGAGTGAAGCCAGCCAGCTGCGATCAGGGCAGGTCCTGAGAACAGCTCTCGCCAGATTCAGCGATGAGGAAATGTGTGTGTTGTCGCAAACTACCTAAACGGTGGGTCTGAGAGATGCTAGCCAAAGACAATAAAAACCAAACAATCGAAACCGGATGTTCTGAAAATCGCCTGGGCACGCCAGCACCCCCCCACACCCGGGTCTCCATGCGCAGGCCCCGCCCCCGGCGCACGGGCCCCGCCCCCGGCACACAGGCCCCGCCCCTGGTACACAGGCCCCGCCCCCGGCGCAGGGGACCCACCATGCACTCTCCGCCCAGGAAGTCGGGGATGATCTCCTTGTCGATGTAGTCCAGCAGACCTCCGGGGCCCTGGTAGTCGTTCCCCGCGTAGATGAGGAACTTCCTCCTGGTGTTGTCGTCGATGAACGGGCTGACCTGTGAGGAAGAGACGCCGGTACCCCTCGCCACCTGCCGCCTGACTCCCGGAGGTTAGAGTGACGGGCGGATGCTGCGAGGGCGGGGAGGGACTGGAGTTTGGGGCGCATCTTCGTGAAGTCCATTTGCATGGTGTTAGGACACTCGGGACTTCTTTCTTCCCTTGAGTGATTTGACAAATGTTACGTCTTTCCAAGTTAACTTTGTTTTTCCTGACTAGCCGGGACTTAAAGGCACAGACACGTGGACACGAGTGCGTGCGTGCGGTGTCTGCCTTACAAACGCCCACAGGAGCGCAGGACGGCATCCAACCCACCAGCGTCCAGAGGACGGGGAACACGCGCGGGGCGCGCAGGATCAGCAGGCGGCCCAGCGTCTCGGGGTAGTTGGCCTCCACCACCTCGATGATGCGCAGCAGGGCCTTCACGCCCGGTCTCCACAGGTGCCGCATGTTCAGCCCCTCCAGGTCCACCAGGCAGGTCCACGAGCTGCGGGCGCGCAGACGGGTTATTCCGCGGGCGCGCTGGGCAAACCGGGCCCCAGGGCTGTGCTTTCTTCTTCTTGGTGTTACAGAGGGGTCACTACAGCCTCCCCCCACAGCAGTGACGGGACTGCCAGGCTATGGACCACACACACACGCACGTCTGCTGCGTAAGGCGCGTGCGGTCAGTGCGGCAGGCCCACCCCTGCCCTCTCCGCAGGGAGGGTGCCTAAAACCCCCGCTCTAACGTGCTCAGGGGCCCAGCAGACAGGCACGCGCTCTGCTGGACGGGCCAGGCCACTCCTGCCGGCCCCACGGGGCAGTACCTGCCCCAGCGCGCAGTGTGCCTCGCCTGCAATGAGCTCCTCTTCCACAAGCATTCCCCGAGTCGAGCGCCATCGCGGGAGCTGAGCACACAGCGTGACCCAAATCTCGACCCCCGCTCCAGGGACCCCTTCACACAGACTCTTCGCAGGGCGACCTCGGACCCCCGCCCATTCCAACGCAGCCCACCCAACCAGCTGTGTGACTCAGGAGCACGGCGTGGTTTTGCACCCCCTCCTCACCAAAAGCAAGCAGATGATGACAAAACAAACCCTAACCCATGGGCTCCCCTGGGGGGGGACGGCCGTGCGCAGGGCGAAGGAACAGTGACACCCGGCGGCCGCCCCACAACACTGACCACGTTACATGCTTATCTATTTTCTACCTTTCCGAACACTGTGGAAAACAGTAAACTATTTAGACTTGGCTCTAAAAATCCAGAAATCACACCAGATTTGCGTTCTAAAGTCAGCGAGAAACACTGGAGTCCCCCTCTCGACGAGCGGGAGGAGCAGCGAGATCGAGCACCCACCTGATGGGCCGGCCGAAGACCTTCGTGTTCTCCTCGCAGCGCCGGAGCCCCTCCTCGTTGATGGACAGCACCTGTGCGGGAGGCCCACCGTCAGCCGAGGACGGCGCCCCTGCGTCCATGGTGCGCGCTCAGGGTGAGCACGTGGGCCGGACAAGTCATCCGTTCAGCCTTTCTGATCACACAGACACACCCCTGACGGGGAACGGCTCGCTCTGAAAAGCCTGAGTGCTGTCTCCTGTGGCTAAAGTGACAGCTACCTGAGCAAGGTCACAGTTAGGAGGCGGCCCCCGATGGGCAGGGAGGGCGTGACCTGCCACCATGTCTTCAGAATAAGCACCTCTGGAACCATGGGGTAAGTGTCCGCTTAGAGGGGCACACTGTGATGCCATGTGGACCAGCCAAGGGGAGGGCGGTGTCAGAGCGGACCTCAGGCACGGCTGTAGGGCACACCGTTTGCAGGCCAACCCTCCCCCGTGCCAGCGGCCTGTCCGCAGTTACGACCTTTCTCTCTGCACACCTGTGCACGTGTGGGGACGCCTACATGCGCTGCATGCACAAGCCCACCCATGGTGGCGGCAGCTCCACGGCGAAATGCCACCAGTGGGTGCCTTAGGGCAACCACATGATCGCCGTGCCTCCTGGAGCTGCTGTGACTCCGTTTCAGGGCCTCGTTCTCCCTTCAGAACTGCCCGCCCTGAGCAGGCTGCAGTGGAGGGGGCCTGAGTCGGGCACAGGGGGTGAGGCGTGTGCCTCGTCCTGGGGGGAGGTGCTCGGGGCCGGGACCGAGGAAGTGCCGGGGGGAGAACACTGCAGAGAGGTCTGTCCAGAGAGACAGCCCAGAAAGTCCGGGCAGGAGGGCAGGGCCTCCTTGGGGGTGAAGGTCCGAGCTGACTCAGAACCAGCCCCCAAGCGGTCATCTTGAGTGGTTAGCGTGATTTTCCTTGTTGATGCATTCTTGTGAAAAACGTATTTATAACTTCTGGGCTCGCTTTTGAAATCTTTCAAATACACCAACAGATTTTCCTTCCTGATTACAGAAGCAGCACGTGCTCACTGTGCCAGGACCACGGCCCTACCCAGTCCCGCTGGCAGAGGAGGGAGGGGGAGGCCCGGACACAGCCTGACGCCCCGCCCCGCACTCACGTATCTCAGCAGGGCCTCCTCGCCGAGGGCTCTCACCAAGCCTTTGGTGTCCATTTGCCCCAGCCGGAGCACGTAGAGGGGCCGCCCGTCTGCGGGAGGGACCAAGGACAGGAATTAGTGCTGGCACCAGCCCTGCCGCGGAGCCGAGGCGGAACGCCTACGGCCCCCAACGAGGAAGCCTGCTCTCCATGCTCCACACGGGCTCTGAGGGCTGTCCTCCTGAGGAGCAGCAGCTGGCTCCCGCAGGTACAGGTGGTTCTCCTAACCTTTCCCCTAAAACACTGTAAAAGGAAAAACCAAAGCCACCAACAGAGCAGTCAGCAGGGTCATGGACATAGCTCAGCTCTGCAAGGGTAGGGGGCCAGACGCGCCTCTGTCTGGTCCCCATCATGGCGCTGACCACGTGGCCCTGGGCCCAGCCCCTCACTTGCACAGCCGGGGGCCGAGCAGAGAGGGCTCTGACTCCCAACAGCAGGGGGACAGCATGGGGTCCAAACAGAGGACGCCCTTTCTCTCTCATTCCACAGGTCAGCCAAAGTTCAAGGTCAAGAGTGTTCAAAACCCAGCTTCCTGTAATTCCTATCCTCAGAACCAGGATGAATGAGGACTTCCTAGAAATCTTAAATCCACAAGGGCAGGACACGTTGGCTCTGCTTCTTTCTGGCCTGGACGGCTAAAGGGTGGGGCCTGAGGAGACCCTGACTCCTCATATAAATCCCTGTCCCCGTGAGCCAGCTACACAGAGGGGAGATGGCCTTGGTGGCCAGTGTGCTCCTGGAAGCAGCAGTTCCCAGGCACCAGGGAGCAGCAGAAGGGGCAGGGATGGATTCTGCCCTGAGAAGACCCTGAGACACCCTCTGCTGTCAGGGGAGAATTGGGCCTCCCCCACCCTCAACACAGGGCCTATACTCTCCCTGTGCGCATGGTGGGGACAGTGCACTTCCAAGGACAGTGCAGGTCCAGGTCTGTTCCACCTAGCCTGGGGGGCGTTTCTGGGCTCCCATACATTGTAAAAGGGAGGTTTATAAACCGTGTCTCCCAACCTGAACAAGATACATCTGTTAACGTCTCACTACCAAACTTTTTACTCTCTCGAGAGTCACAAGTGGAACAGATACATGCTCCTAGCGAAAATTAATGAAACTGCAGTTCACCTGGAGAAGCAAGAAAGCGGGACACAGGCTGGTCAGAGCCACTCAGGTCCGACGGGCCCTGTCTCGGGGGGGCAGGGCCTCCCCGTGTATGGGACGCCCCTCTGCACACTGCCCCTCTGTGTGAGTCGGCACGGGGCGGACCTGTGATGACATGAGCCCCCCGCAGGGCATAGGAGATAAGGAGCCTCACTCTTCCTTTCCGGGGTGTGACTGTCCTTGGGTTTCATCTCTGCCTGCCCCGCAAACAGAGCTGAGGTCTGTCTCCACTGTTTGGAGGGGACACCCTGGCTGCCCATCTCCACAGATGAGGGCAGGGGCCGAAGTCACCGGAAAGCTCCTTCACCAGCGCTGCGCCCCGGAAAAAGCTGCCCTTGACGCTCTGGTCCTTCAGGGGCCGCGTGTTCCCAAACCTCATTTGACTGAGGGGGGGGCTGCAGTGACTGGCCCAAGGGCCACAGGGCCCCGAGAAGAAGGGAACAGCCACAGCTCCTCCCTCCCTGCCCCTCCGGGGCTGTTCCCAGGAGGGGCAGGAGTGTGGGCGCGCTGTGGTGAGACCAGCACCGCTCGTTCGGGCGGGGGTGGGGGGCCCCACAAGGGCCCACTGCGCCCTGTGGAAGGAAGTCCCCAGGCGGGCCCCGGACGCTGCGTCCCCGCACCTTTGTCGTGATGGTGCCAGCCTCCCGCGTAGTAGTCCTGCAGGACCTGGGGCGGGCGCCAGGTGTCCAGGATGTAGTCCACCTGGTGCTGCTTCCGCCAGGTCAGAGACTGGCACAGGACCTCCCGGGCTTTGTCGATGTTGAAGTCCCGGGCACGCAGGAACCGGAGAATGTGCTCGTCTTTGGGGATCTGCGGGGACAGCGGTGGCTCTAAGCAGGGCTCGCAGGGCCGGGGGAGAAGACACGTTACCGAGGCAGTAAGACTCCGAAACTCTCACTTCTTGTCAAGAGTGGGCTGCACTACCGCACTACCTAACATTAGCCTCAGCGCTCAGAAAGGCAGCAGCGCTGGTCTGAGACCCTTCACGGAGGAGAAGTTCCCCTTTCTTCTCAGTGAAGCGGAGGGAAGGCATCAACTTCTTAAACATCCAATGCTTCGAAATCCCCCAAGCCGACCTGTGCACTACTGCCATCGGTGCGCCTCCTGTGTGCGTGTGCGCGTGCGTGCATGTGTGCGTGTGCGTGCGTGCGCGTGTGTGTGCGCACGCACACGCATCTCGGAGGCTCAGAGAGGAGCACCGGCTCTGCCGACGGTGGTGGCACTCCCCATGTGCAGCAGCCCTGCCTGGGCAGGTGCCACGCCCGGCCAGCGGCGGGCGAAGCCCAAGGCCACGCCGTGTCCACGCCTCACTGGGCCCACCGTCCTCCTCCACGGCCACGGGCTCCCTGGCAAGTCACTGGTCCCCAGGGGCGGCGCTGGGGGGGGGAGGTGCCGTCTCCCGAGGAAACAGCACTGAGACGGAACCCCTCAGAGAGCAGCGCCCCTCAAAGACGTGGAGGTGGGTGAGAACGTCGATTCTGGAGGCAAACAGCCTGGCCCCCAACCCCGGCCCCGCCCCTCACACACCGCGAGACCCGCAGTGAGTCACTGGTTGTCCCTGTGCCACACTCTCCCCAGGGGTACAACAGGTGGTAAAAATCGTGCCCACCGCACAGGGCTGCTGGCAGTACTTAAGACCGACCCTGCGACAGTGTCCAGTACACGGTCACTGCCCAAAAAACGGCAGCAGTGCCCCTGCAGCTGTGTTCTCAACAGGTGACACTGAGCCCTGACCTTGCTCCGGTGACCAGGATGGACTACGAAGGGGGCAGCCAACTGCACATGACGCCTGGCTTCTCCCCACTGAGCGTGGCCGGGAGCGGGCTGGGCGCCCAGCCGCACCTCTGCCCACCACTGGGCCCCGGCAGTATGCAGCTCTTCGTAACACCGGGTCCGTCGTGAGACTAAAACCCACCCAAACCCCCGAGTCAAAGCACAAACATCTCCAGTCCCTGAACAATCGGTGAACTCCTTCCAAACCTGCCATACGTGTAACTGTTTTCCAGCAAGGGAGCGCTGTAAGACCCAGAAAGGCACAGCTAATCATACTTAGAAGGGTGCCACCAGCTGCCACAGGGACTGGATGCCACCCAGAGACACAGATGCAAGGACCTCTAGACTGGGAGGGACAGGGCGGCTACGGCAACCGGGGCATTAACTCTGAGGAACTGCAGACAGGGCGGGGCCAAGGCTCCAGGGACAGCACCCCGCTCACGGCCGAGGCTCACCTTGCCCTTGTGCGTCTCCTGCAGCCACTGGCGAAGCCGGATCAGGCAGCTCTCCTGCAGGGGAGTCAGGTCGCCCAGGTACCTCTTGATGTAGTCTGCGTCCAGTTTGTCTGGAACGGAAGTCACACGAAGTCATTTACAATGAGAGCGCTGGAACCGGGAGCATTCCGGGGTCCTGCTCAGGGGAGATGAGGTGCGGTCCTACTCCGTGCCACCCCGGAGCCCTCAAGGACAGCCACTCAGTCGAACCCTGACTGCGCCACCGGCGAACCCGCCGCGTCTGCTGTGTCCCCGGCTCCCGGCAGCCACCTCTGCTCACAGAGTCTCGGGCCCGCTCACTGCAGGACCACAGCTCTGCCAGGCACTCAGCGACGTCTAACGCGACGTGATGCATGAAACCACGAAACAAACCAAACAAACAACTCTACCCCTGTTCTGAATGGAGCCGTGCTCAAGAACCCGGGAAGCCTTTTCCGAGACGCGATAACATCAACGGCAAAATGAGATAGGAAGTTAGGCACGACAAAGGGAAGTCACAGGGTGCAGACACGGCGTGCACCCCTGACCCGGGAAAGGCCCGCCGCAAGCAGGCAGACGGCGCCGTCTGGCCGCAGAGCAGAGCGCAGCGGGAGACTGACACCGAGGGTCTGACAAGGCTCCTGAGTGGTAGAATCTTCTTGTGTTTTCTTACTTTCCAACGGGTGTCAGAGAAACAAAAAGGGGTGTGCAAGTGTGTGGTGCGTGTGCGACACACGAGAGGCAGCTCAGCACAGCAGCCGGAAGCCCTGCCACCCACAGCGGCGTGACCCTATGGGACCCCCCCTTCCCTCTGCGCCCAGGGAGGCGCCCCCGCCCTGACAGGCACCGTCGGCACCGGCGCTCACGGGGCGCCCGGCCAGCGCCTGACACCCGGCCCGGCGGCAGGGACATTGTCGATGGTCGATCACGTCCCAGACACCGGCTGCTGCGCTGCCTTCGCTCATGATGCCTCCACCTCCGTAAACAAACAGAAAGCAGGTCCTGCTGTCACAGCTTCCCACACTCCGTCCTGCCCTCAAACAGAACCCTGTTTCCCACGATGAGAAAAAGTCAGACGGACGAGTCCCACGGGCTCCAGGAGAGGGCCAGCGCCGAGCCCCCTTCTCTCTCTCGTACAGTCTGTCCCACGGGCCCAGAGCAGGCAGAGGGACCAGGCAGGACAGGCCGGCGCGTCGCTGGCCAGTCCTGCTCTCAGGGTGCACTCACCGTCGGGGGTTCCCACGGCAGGCTCCGCGGGCCCGCTCGCGTTGCCGAGGGCCTCGCTGCTCAGCCCTTCCTTCTGCGCAGCTTCTGGGACCGCGACAGCCAGCAGCGCTGCCTGTGTCCTGCACGAGGTGGACGTCTCGGCAGAGGGCGGGAGGCGGGGCGGGGCCCAGCGGGGCACGAACGTTATGCCTTCCTCTTCCAGCTGGTGAAGGTAGTATTCAATGATTTCTTTTCCCTTTAAAACAAAACCAATGTCAAAGTTAGCATACACTGAACATTCAAATTATTCATCCTTCACAGGTTTCCCTGACACTTCTAAAAACAGAACTGCTTTAAAATAAAGAGAAAAAGCAAAATGCCTTTGTGTTTCTGTTTTTCACATTTTACTTCCTCTTCTCCAAAGCTCTCGGAAACGACAGCTGAAGACGGCGAACCCCGGGACTGACGGGAGCACTGATTCACCACCCTCGCACTCAGCATGTGCTTTGTGTCTTGAAGTCAGTACCTCCCTCGGCCCCGGACGTGGGAGATGGCTTCACAAAGCAGTCCCAGCCCCACGCCAACACGTGTCGGAGCCCAGAGCCCAGAGCAGTTGTGGGCAGCAGCACGAAAACGAGGAAAGCTCTTCCGTGGTAGGGAGACCCAACAATCAAGGCCGGAGCCCCTGGTCGGCCGCCTGGTTGGCAGGCCCTTGGTGGCACCTGGGGCTGCGGCTCTGGCGTCCAAGCCCAGGACACCACACCAGGGGCTGCAGGCTCCTCACCGCCCAGCAGCCAGCATCCTCTGAGCCCCCGTTGAGCCTCCCACTCCCGGGGCCATGAGGCACAGGCAGAGTCAGAACATCCCCACTTCAAGAAAGGGCGGGGGTCCCTGACTCCCCCAGTGCCAGCCTCCCCAAAAGACTACCAGCTCAAATGAGCCCAGGGAGTGGGAGGCTCAACGGGGGCCTGCCCACCCTTTGCCACAAAACCCAAGACAGACTCACTTTTTTGATGTTGCTGGTGTACTGTTTCATCGCGATTTTCTCCACCGTGCTTTCAAAACCAAAGAAAGACTTGATATCTAGGCTTGCAGACTGTTCAAAACAGGTCCAGTCTTCATTTTCAGGGTGGACCTGCAGGGGAGCGAGAAAACGTTCCATGAATTAACCTAGTGAGAATATCGCTTGTCTGCCCCTCAATCAACTGGTTAACAGGAGAAAACACTTGTTTTACTAACAATGTTATTAGCATGAAAGCAGCACACAGAAAAATCACAGAGGTTCAAAATCATAAAAAGACTGAAATAATGTTTCTAGAACATCCTAAGCAAGACTGTACAAGGAGAGAGCGTCCTTGTCACTTGCGGGTCACCCGTTCACCGTACTCACTGAGCGGCGTCCCCCCCCCACAAAACAAAGACCCCTGGCTCACGAAGCTCCCAGTCCCACAGCAGGAGACACTGGCCACAACCGAGACAGGTGAGAAAGCGTGCCACTGTCAGAGGACAGTGTCATGGAAAACCGGCAAAGACAGAGAAGGGCTAGACCCAGTGTAGCAGGAGAGGCGCAGCCTGCAGGGGGGTTCAGCTCCAGCCAGAAGGGGGTCTGAACAAAGGAGGGAGGGGGGCCAGGCGGGGGGCAGGGTCTGCAGGGTGGCACGCGTGCGCCGTCAGGAATAGCCCGGTGGGGCATGTGCACACGAATGGCCCAGGTCTGACTTCCTCTGAGTGAAATGCCACGATGCTGCTGATTCTGAGCCCAGAGACAGTGTGACATGACATGACGTTGTGAGTGGGTCACTCTGGAGTCGGCACTGACACAGTGCAGGAGGGTTAGGGAGAAGCAGGGCCCAGGAGGGCACTGTCACAGCTGCCTGAGAGGTGCTGGGGCCGGTGGCAAGCAGTGAAGGCACAGGGCGGCCGACACACGGTGCTGCTCTTAGAGGCCACAGTGCACGGGTCCTTCAGGCTCAGATGTCTCTACGCGCTGGTGTGAGCCGGCACACGGCAGCGCGAGAGGGCGGGACCCACACACACTGCGTGCACCCGCAGGCCGCCCAGCTCTGCAGTGACCCACGGCTGTGGCCGCCCCCCGTGGCCGTGGCCCGAGGGCGGGAACTCACGGTGTAGCAACAGTGCTCCTTGATGACGACCCGGTTGGCGAACGTCTCGTTGTGGGCCTCGATGTGCAAGGTGCGCTCCCGAGCGTTCAGGGAGTTCTTCTGGACAAAATACACGTAGTCCACCCCCGCGATCTGCAGAAAGGAGGCCGAGAGGGGGCCCTCAGCACCAGCCCCTGCAGAGGAAGCCGGGGCGCGGCGCAGCGTGCTGTGGGGCCCCGGGGGCCCCGGGGGCCCCGGGCCCGGACTCACCTTCTTCAGCAGCCGGGGGGCGTCTATGTCTAGCTTGCAGCGCCTCTCCACGACGCGGACCGCCCCGTCCTCGCTCCGGAACTCGCTCACAACGTCGCTGTCCACGAACATCGGGATCAGCGGGCACGTGGGGAACCTCCTCTCGTAGGCCTGTGGCGCGCCGGACAAGAGAGGAGTTGACAGCCCGTCACTGACACTCTCCTGGAGTCGAGCCGTGTCCCACGGACGCGTCACAGCCGCTCTCGCCCTCACACCCCCAGCCTTCACCGGGAAGGAACACGCTCGGGGTTCGGGGACCAGAAGCCTCGGCAGAGTAGACAGGCCGACCCTCCCCACGTGGACTCGGAGGTCCCACGTGACTCTGTCCAAACCCCAGCCTGACGTTTACCTGTGGCTGCAGACAGGTTTTAAAATTTATACAGAAAGGCAAAAGGACAAAAACAATTCCCGAAAAACAGCAAACTGGGAGGAATTGCTGCATCGCCGTATTCAGGCCTGCAGTACAGAAGCCACAGTAACGCAGACCATACAGTGACAACAGACAGACAGACAGACACGGAGCTCGACGGACGGAGCGGACAGCCATGAACTGACCCCACCGACGGGCCCCGCTGACTTCTCGACGGAGGCAGAGGAGCCTTTCCATAAGCGGCAAGGGGGACACTGCACCCCCCCAACCCAATGGGCCCTAAACCCCACCCAACTGGAGCAGAGTCAAACTCTCCAGGGACCACAGAGTCACACATTTTTTAAATACTCTCGTAATGACAAAACTGTAGAAACGGAGAAGTAATGTGTCTGTGGTTGCTGGGGTGAAGGCAGGGGTGGGCGGAGGGTGGTGGGTGTGGCTGTAACAGGGCACCAGTGGGGGCCCTGGGGAAGGGAGCGCCCTGCATCCGGGGTGCCAGGTCCTGGCTGTGCAGGTGGGCTGCAGCTTCTCAAGACGCCTCCGCGGGGGCAGGGAAGGAGCGCACGGGACCTCCCCACCTCACTGCGTGAGAACAACACTAGCACGCTGTGAGCCTGCAGGTATCTGCAGACAAACAGCCCAGTTAGACACAGAAGGAAGACTCCTGCGCACAGGAAGGTCTGTCCGGGAAAAGCCCGGCCATCGCTACTGTGACGAGCACCGTGTGCAGGACACCAGTGCACCTGGCGGCCGCGGACAGCGCCACTTCACGCACAGTCGGCGGGGGCGGTGGACACTGCTGGGTGAGCCTGTGTGCTGCGCGGCCGTCACGTTAGAAATGAGTGCGTAGGGCAACGAATCTCCACCAAATTTTGCATTAAGCTTAACACTCCTCAGTGGAAACAAGTCGGCTGACTCAGCAGCGGCAGCTGTGGGCAGCTGGTGACCGGCAGCTTCCTCACAATGACACGCCCGCTCACGCATCACGTCTCGTGCAGAGCTTTTTGGTGAAACATCAAATCACCAGGTGACTCAGCCCCGCTACGGCCCAGATTTGGTACCCTGCAACTTCTGGCTTTTCCCCAAAACTAAAATCACCTTTGAAAGGGAAAGGTGATTTCTCAAAGGGAATCACCTTTGAGATTTCAGACCGTCAGAGAGATCCAGGAAAACAAGACGGGGCAGCTGACAGCGCTGGGAGAACTGTGTGAGGTCCCAAGGTGCCCACTTCGAAAGGACTGAGGCGTCGCTGTCCCACATACAATGTTTCTCGTGTCCTGTGTGTCTTCTTCAATGACGTCTCTGCTTTTCCACCTTCCATGTCTGGACACCTTCTGGACGCACCGCGTCTAATCCCCCGAGCTTCCAGAGGGCACACGCAGGCGCCAGAGGGGTTCACCCTGTAGCAGCCCACGACTCCTGACGACCGCCACTGCTGCGTCCTGCCGCCCCCCCCCCCCCCCCCCCCCCCCCCCCCCCCCCCCCCCCCCCCCCCCCCCCCCCCCCCCCCCCCCCCCCCCCCCCCCCCCCCCCCCCCCCCGCCGGCACCAGTCCCGACGCACGCCACAACAGACGGCGTCCACAAAGTGCGCTCGGCTGCTCCGATCACACCACGGGGGAGTCTCGGCGAAGCCCTCATGCATGCTGGCACGAGGGCTTCAAACGGAACAGTTCTTCAGTCACACAGAGGGCAGAGTGAGCACTGACCGAGAACCCCCTCGGCCAGGATCTCCCGTCAGGTACCTGCCTGATCACTTTCAAAACACCTGCAAGGTCGTCCAGACTCTTGAAATACAGTGGTCAGCATACGGCATTACCCACACGGCCTGGCCCTGAATTCGAAACAGTGAAAACATTCCACTCCCAGCAGACGCGGCCGTCCCTGCAGACTCAGGGTCACAGGCTTTTCGTTTCTGCCTGGGGAGCCCCAAACAGCTGCCACGTAAAGTCTGAGGGCGACCAGGCGACTGACCCAGGGGCTATGTCACTATAGAAGCGGTCAGCAAGCAGCTGCCCTCCTCGCTCGTTCTGGCGCGCTGGTCACCCTGCCAGCCGACCCTTCGGCAGCCTCAGGGCGGGGCCAAGCCCCTCCCTCCCTGTGCGCCCAGGAGAATGAGCGCCTTCCCCGACGGCCGGAACAAAGGTGTTATTTCCTAGACTGTTTCAGTCACGGGATGAACGCTCACTAAGTAAACCAGTGAGCCCGGCGTTTTGTTTCTGCGCCCACTGCCCGAGGCCTGCCTGCCAGAGATGTGCAAGGTTAATGAATTCTCATGCCGCTGGCACAGACAACCCCGACCTTCTGGAAGGTCATGGGGAAGGCAGGCTGTAAGAAGCTGACATAACTTTAGTCTCTGAAATCCTCGTAGGTGCCAGTCCCCCAGTTTTCCAGCACAAACTACAACTTACGACATTTCTGTGGCCTGACAAAACAGAAGCATTCCGATCTTATTTAAACACATCAATTATGTCCCAGCTCTACCCACATGAAGGATCTAGAAGTACTGACGACTCGGCAGCAAAGAGCAAACTCGGCATCCAGATCTTGGTTTCTAAACCCCGGTCTGCTAGAAAGGAATCCTCTTGGAGAGGTGGCTGGTTACAAGTCTGCAGCAAGGAAAGGTCGAGGTGAGCCCAAGTGTTTGTCACCATAAAACGAGGAAATGCCAAAGAATCTGAAGTGGACACGTCAAAGGCCGTGGGAACCAACTTGAATGGGGTTCCACTCCCCAATTCTGGGATAATTTGAGCACCAGAAAGAAAAACGGTAAAGCGTCATGAACGGTGTAATGCCACCCAACACCAACGGGCCGGGAAGCAAACTGCACACACAGTGTCACCTGCTGACCACGAACAGGAAGGACAGAGCTGGGAACAGCGCCACTCTGTCGGTGCCGATGCACAAGGGGGGGCCAGGCTGGGGCCGCGGTGGGCGCTGCGGGGCGGCTGCTGGAGGGGACCTCGCGGTCCCTGCGGTCAGCCTGCTGCAGACTCTCATGAAGGAGAGAGGGGACAGTCCCGGGGAACAAAAGTGCCTTTTCGGCAGGAAGATCTGGCAGCCATCACCTGCACCGAATGACGGATTCAGGACCACCTGGCAGACAGCTCGGCGTGGTGCCACGGGACCACACACGACGGACGTCAGCAACAATGGGGCGATGAGCAGGCGAAGGCAAAGTAGGGGCCACTCTACAAACCACCAGCCTGGACTCTTAAAAAGAGAAAACACGCCAGTCTCTTGAAAGATGAGCAGAAAAGCGGGACATTGTCCGACGTGAAGGCAGGAGCCAGGACTAGGGAACGCAAGGCCGCGCCGGTGCCGGTGCCGGGGCAGAGTGACCCGGCTGAGGAGAGCGGCTGCGGGAGTGGGACCGTGCGGCACGTCACCTAACGCCACTCCCTCGGAGCTGGGGTCTCAGGTGTGGCGGTGACGAGTCTTCCAGGAGAGGGCCTGCTCTCGGGCCATGTCTGCCTTGGTGTTTAGAACCAAAGTGTTACGATAGCAGGGTACTTTCAAATGGTTCTGCAAAAAACATGGGTGTGTGTGCGTGAGTGTGTGAGTGTGTGTGTGAGAGAGGGAGAGGAAGGGAGAGGGAGGGAGAGAGAGGAGGAGAGAAGGCACTGTGTTCCCTTCATCTGGGTGAAATGTCTACAGGCATTCATTTCTTTTCAACTTTTTAAAAATAGAAGCTTCTCAAAATAAAAAGTTGCAGGGGGGAGTCCACATGTAAACTAACTGATTAAATACAACACAGTCCCATTGCACCCACGAAAATTTACACAAATTTCATGTCCACCCGAAGTGCTGAGGCCAAGGCGGCAGGTCAGGTGCAGTTTCACAGGGGCGCCCCTCATGCGGCCCCTGCCCACCGCAGCTCCGCGGAGGGCAGGCACAGAGAGCTCCGCCTCTGGGATTTCGAGGGCGGCCAGCGACCTGGAGTTCCGTGGGAGGCCTCCCTGTTTCCCAGACCCTGCCTGGGCCCCAGAGCCCACGGCCTCCCACGGTCCTCTCTGCCCTAAGAAACCTCTCCGGGGAGCCCGGGGGAAGCCCCCTGTTTCAACGCTCACTGGCTGAAATCACTGCATCCAAAGAGCAGCCGCGGTGTCCAAATTCTTCCTGTTTCTTCACGAGCTATCTGCACTGTTATCGAGACAATTCCCGATCACACTCGACACGTGTGAAACCGAGAAAAGGCCGAGCCCAGTGAGCACCCCCGGCAGTGACTTCCTCAGAGGGAGACGTGTGCTTCTTCGACGTGTCCTCGTAGGAGGAAAAGCTGTTTTTACAAGGGAAGTAACTCCTGCAGCCATTTGCTCGGTCTTTTTGTTCAGCGTAACAGGAGTTTCAACAATAACAACAAGACGAGGGCCTCACCCGTCGCCCCCACAGCAGAGCTGCCTCCTGGGTAACAGCTTGCTCCCACCTGCCTTCGCCCACTCTTCCTTTTCAAAAGGGATTTCTGAGCTGCAACTCGGGAGCCCGGCAGGAGCGCCCCGGGTGCTCGCCAGCCTCTGATCGCAGCTCTGACATTAAAAACTTGAACTGTGCGACAGAAAACCGTGTTTCAGTGAAGACATTCCAACTTGAGAATTAATGAGCTTAATACTGCATCCTGCCAGGACACCCATTTGGAAGAAATTTCACTGAAAGGACCCACCTTTAAACGGAACAGGCTCACATCCGAGCCGGCCAGCAGACTGAGGCAGCTGCTCTCCGAGTCTGCAGAGTCTGCGGCACTAGACGACCATCGACTCACACACGGTCTGGTTTCACTCTGGGAAACCAGTGCATGAAAAACCAACTACGCCTTAAGCCTCTCTTACAAGTTGCCAGTGACTCAAAAGAAACAAAAATACATGTCAATAAAATGTGGCAAATTGACCAAAGTGCCGCAGAGTTAAAATTCTGTGATTCGTTCACTAACAAAATGACAGCTATATCCGGAGGGCCTGCCATATGCAGATGCTAGATGCTATACTAGGGTTCTTTTTTTTTTTTTAATTTATTTTTAGACAGAGGGGAAGGGAAGGAGAAAGAGGAGAGAAACATCAGTGTGTGGTTGCCTCTCTCGTGCCCCCTACTGGGGACCTGGCCCACAGCCCACACCTGTGCCCTGACCGGGAACTGAACCCGTGACCCTTCGGTTCACAGGCTGGCGCTCCATCCACTGAGCCACAGCAGCCAGGGCAGGATTCCAGCGAATATAACAGTGGGAGCCACAGGAATGGACTTGAGTAGGGAGGTGAGGCATAAACTGTCTCACGGCAGAGGACAGCAGGAAGGAGACAGGAGGCGGGGACATCTCAGGATCTGCAATGACAATGAAGTAGCCCAGGGCATTTGGGGGGATATTACAAAACTGCACCCCCAAACCTGCGTAACCGTACTAACCAGAGTCACCCCAACACACTCACAGAAGGAGACCCTGGGGAAAACCCCTTCACGTCAGGGCGAGCAGAGACGGCTCTGCGAGGACGCACGACTCCCGGGGTCTGGAAGGGCTGGTGGGCGGCTGCAGGGAAGGAACCCGGGGGAGCACTCCTGCGGGGAGGAACCCGGGCGAAGCCGAAAGGGAGCAGACCGGCCGGTGGCCAGGGAAGGGCGCCAGTGCACGCAGAGCTGGCTCGGCACGGGAAGTGGCTCCAGGAAGAGCGTCGAGCACCACGGTCTGTCGCTGAAACTCGGGAGCAGTAAACACCTAGGCTGACTCCAGATGTCTGAGTGACAACTGCCCAGGGAACTGGGGCCCCGCCCCTGCATGTGACCACAACACAGTCCCTCGCGAGCTCTTGACTGAACCCCACTAAGAGAGACTCCTATTTAGTCCACTAGTACACTGACTTCCAAATCACATGCTAGTTCTCAACAAAGGTGTTCTAATAAGCTATTTATTACGATTTGTGTAAATATGAGCCCTTTAAAGAGAGTTATGACACGGTTTTGAGTCGCAACACACTTCATTCCCTCCCCCCCCCACACACACACACACACACGAACGACCCAGCCAGACTGGCTGCTCTGCACCGGCACAGGCCCAGCAGCCCGCTGCCAGCGGTGAGTGGCACCTGCGACCACTCGGGGAGGCCACAGCCGCCGCCCCCTGCCCCCACCTCCAGCCACACCAGCACACTCGTCAGAGCAACCGCCAGGTGCCCCGGGGCAGGGGCAAACGAGAAAACAGAACACCGGCTCTGAGCAGCAGTCACGAAACAGACGGGATGTGACCCAGAGCCCTTGCCCTCCGAGGTCAAACACACCTGAAGTCTAACCCTGAACTTCGCCTGCAACCCCCAAATTCCACGGTCCTGATGACGCTCACCTTGCCCCCGGAGGTAACGTTCGGCCTGCGGAGGCTGCGACTTCCGCCTGTGGTGCTCTAAGGCCTGCAGAGAGGTTACTTACCTAGGGGAATCGTGACAGATGTCACAGTGACCCAGTAAAGGGCTTGGTTTTTTCTCTTTTCAAATTGCATTCTTTATTGCAGTTACTGGGGCGGCACTGGTTAATGAGATTAGACAGGTGTCAGGGTACAACCCTGTGATACTCCGTTCAAACACTGTGCTGGGTGTTCCTCACCCCAGGGCCGGTCCCCATGGCTCCTCGCCCAGGACCTTGTCCCCATGGCTCCTCGCCCAGGACCTTGTCCCCATGGTAGGAGCAGGAAGGCCACCGACAGCACAGTCAGTGGGGGGCGCAGGTGGGAACAGTGCTGCTCGCATACCACAGACCCAGCACCTGCAATCCCAAATCGCTCAGACATTTTTCTCACCACCCCTCTGTCCCAATACCCACTCCAGCTCCCATGCAGTGACACAGACCAGCCACGTTTTCTTCCATGAAGAAGCCGTTTTAATGTAGGTCAGTCTGCACCATGGAGCGGGAGGGCAGACACTGGCCAGTAAGGTGGGCAACCTGGCGTCAGCCTGTCACAGGGTCTTCCTCCCATGGGCCCACGCCTCTGCACTCTGAACACAAAACATCTCTGTTAAAGGACAGAAGGAGCCTCGGGGTCTCTCCTCCGATCCATGGTGTTCCCGCAGGAAAGGCCCCAGGCTCAGGGCACCCGTGCCAGGGAGGGCTGGGCCCACGGCAGGGGACGGTCAGCCGCCCCATGCCCACCTGTGCGCCACCCACCCCACCTGTCCCGAGCTGACCTTCGGGTGACCATCAGCAGGCAACGGTTTATAGAACCTGGCGAAAAGTACCAGCAAAATTAAAAGGCTTCACGTGTAAAAAGTTTTAATGCCACAGAGAGACCACTAATCTGATTTGTCCACCCTATGCTATTTTAAATAGTGACCCAAAACACCACACAGCGGTAGGGTTTTTTCTGGCAAGGCCTCCGGAGTGTTTTATCCCGAAGGAAGCACCTCCAGGCAAGAGCACCTGGACACCTGCACCTGGTGAAGGCAGTGAGCTTTCCAATAAAACGCAGTGTGGTCCGGCACCCCTGGTCAGTGGCACCCTCAGCCCTTCACCCCCGATCGGAAACCAGGCCCGCACCGTCCTGCTGCGACACGTTCCTGACAGGCCTCGGAGCGACACCACGGATGTGCCTGAGGGCTCTGTGCTCACTTTGTTCTGTCTTAAAGATAATCACTGGTGACACTTCGGAAGGTCCCGGAGAACACGTGTCCCTGGGCACTGTTGCGTGGGGCTCCACATCACGGGCTTCCGAACGTCAGCCCCCTGCAACTTTTTCCGGGTGTGCCAAGGCCACAGAAATAGAACTTACTGAATTAAGGTCCAAACGACTTAGGAGTCTTTGTGTCCCAATAACTCAGCAACCATGTGAAAAAGCAACACCCCTGAAGCTGAGGGGGAAGAGTTACTCCTCGTGAGGATGGGCACCCTACTCGGGCAGGCTCTGGCCTGGGAACCACGTGGGGCGCTGCTCCTCCACTCCCTGGGGCCCCCCGATCCTCACGTGGGGCCACTGCCACAAGCCAGCCACACAAGGTTGGACTCCAGCGAAAGGCATGTAGTGCGGTCCCACCGTGATGTGGCGAACCACCCTGAACTGGCGGTTTACATGGTATCTGAGAAATGTCACTGTGTTACCTCAAAAATTAAAAACACCCTGCAGCTCTCTGGTGCTCTGGGTGCCTCAGAACAGTTTGGTAACTGTGTTCACACGTGCTTTAAATTTCACCCACTAATTCGGAAAGCCCTCTGCCTGCAGGTGCAGGCAATTCAACATCTAAACAAATGATTTTCCATCCCGTGGATCGCCCTCTACCACCAAACCCCACTCGACACAACGGGCCCAGCAGTGAGCTCCCAGCTCCCGCACCAGGGCCCCCGGCAGTCTGAGAGGCGGGCGCACTTCTCTGGGGGGAAGGTGGGCAGGGAGCACTCCCAACACGCGGGCGGCCGGCTGCCAGCACTCAGCCCCTGCCTTCCCAGGGCCGCGCGGAGCCCACCGACACGGGAGCTGCACCGCACTGACCTTCACATGCCACCAAGCAGCACCCTCCCAAACAGTCCCAACCACTACCATGTGACAGCATGCTCTGCCTGCACCTGAAACAGGCGGCAGGTTGCGGTCTGTCCACAGCTGATCTAACACGTCAGCTGCGGCAGGTTCCACTGAGTTATTTCCTCACGAGGCTTCCAGAGTTACGTTCCTGCCAGCCAGTCGAAACCGCGAGGAACAGAAACCCTCGGCTGGAATGGAAAGAACCACAAAGCCTACGGACTGGCAGCCAACGCCCTCGCACCTGACCACTCTCCGCCACACAGTGGGACCCACGGACGCCGTCTCCTGGCAGACGCAGACCGGGCAGTGGCCAGGACACCCAACAGGGAAGAGGGGAGCATGCAGAGTGGGGAGAACGGCCCCTCCCCACTCCATGAACAGATGGGCTCCCGCACTCTGTCGTCAGTGCTGGCAGCTAGTTACCTTTTCAAAAGCAAACAAAAACCAGTTGCTTCGTTTCACTATCCACCTTCAGCTCAGAAAGTTGCTCCGACGCTCTCGGCTGAGGGACATCGGCTAACCTGGTTCTGCGGCAGAGGCTCTGACCTGCCAGCGCCTCAGGACCCATTCTTCTCTCCGTCACACCGGAGGTGCTGGTGCTCACTGATAAGCTAACTACACTAGCAGGAGTTTCAAATCTATTTTATCAGCCAGGACTGCTTGAAAAGCCTTTTTTCGTCCTGGCTGGCGTGGCTCTGGGGTTTGAACATGGGCCCAGGAACCGAAAGGTCGCCAGTTTGATTCCCAGGGAGGCATGATTCCCAGGTCTGTGCTGCAGGCCCTCTCCTTGGTCGGGGCATGCGCGAGAGGCAACCACACACTGATGTTTCTCTCCCTCTCTCTCCCCCTCCCCTCCCCTCCCCTCTCTCTAAAAATAAATAAATATTTTTTTAAAAGACCTCCTGGGGTGATGGATGTGATTATTATCTTAGTAATGACAGGGATGGTTTCATACGGATACATATATGTCGAAACGGTTTCTTAGCTGTCATTTATGCCTCCATAAAGCTGGAAAAACAATGAAAACATAAACACAGCTTTAACTGTCAGGCCAACTCAGGGAAGCGTGTCTAGTGGTGACCAATATTCCCAATAAAGAAACGTGATCGCCGTCATTCAGCACACAGCAGGAAAATCAGAAGAGAATCTGAAGAAATGCAGCGTACAAGGTTTTGCTCATAACTGCCCAAAACCGAGAGCAACCCAGACGTCCCACAATGAGTGAGTGAGCAGGCAGACTGTGGCACGTCCACACAGTGGTGAATGTGAAAATATTATTATAGCATATAACAATATGTCAATATATAACGTTGTATAATGTGTCATATAATTTATTATTATATAATAATACAGTAATATTGGTAAATATTATTCACCAATAGGGGAAAATGAGCTCTCAGGCCACAGAGGAGACATGGAAGAAGCTTAAATGATCTCTGTTTAATGAAAGAACCTGTGCGAAAGGCTTACTTACACGTGCGATTCCACAGTCTACAACGTTCTGGGAAGGGCAGGCCCGCGGGGAGAGTGACAGGAGCAGGGGCTGCAGGGCTGGCGGGGAGGAGGGGCGCAGGCGGAGCACCGGACGTGCCGGCGGGGAAACTGCCCTGTGACAGGGCGACAGTGGACACGTGACTTGCGCACCGGTCCCAACCCACAGGCCCAGCGCACAGAGTGAACCCCGAGGCGACCACGGACGGACTTAGTACTAACGTGTCAGTACCCGCCCGCCGGCTGGACACACAGACCGCACGAAAAGTTAACAACAGGGGAACTGTAAAGGGCTGTACGGAAACTCTCTGTACGATCTGCTCAATCTTCTGTAAGCCTTAAACTGCTCTAAAATAGAAAATCTGTTAAGTATGAAAAAAAGCATCAATCACGCCTTGGTCAAAGGTAAAAACCTCTTCACTGCATGTGCGACGAGAAAACAAAAGGACAAATTTCATTCAGGATGAACCTCAAGGAATTCTAGACATCGTTTATCCAACCGTCACGCCCTCCCACGACAGGCGCAGTGAGCGGGGGCCGAGCCCCCCGCCCCGAGTCTAAGACCAGGGCGCCACCGTGAATCGCGGGCAGAGCCAAGGCAAAGGCAGACCCCACCCCACCCCCAGCGCCCCCGCACTGCGAGCCCACTACGTGCGCAGCACAGCAAGTCCCACGAAGACGAGCACGTTTCCGGGTGAGACCACGCTACGCGCTACGCAACGCGGAAGCAGAGGCCAGAGGGGCCGTGGGCGGGGCCAGAGCGCCGCACGCTCCGCCTGCGCCTGGGGTACTGGGTGGTGGGGCGAAGACCTGGCTGCGGGTCCCAGTGCCACCGCCACCGCCACCGCCACCGCCACCGCGGGAAGCGGTGCCTGCGCAGGTTACTTAGTCTCACTGGGCCCCAGTTGCTCCAAGCACAGAACTGTGTAAGACGAAGAAGGGAAACGTAAAGGTTGAGCGTGGCTGCTGTCCCAGGCTGCACATGAACTTCTCAAAGACGTAAAACGGGACACGCCGCAGGTAAAGGCACCGCCACCCGACAGTCCAGGAACCGACCTGGCTATGCCCAAACCAGAAAGAGACCCTTCCTAACGCGAACATCTTTGAAACTAAAACTCCCCATTTCACATTTACCTTTTCTACTACACTTTGAAAATGCACCAAAAAAAAAAATCCATGTGTTCACCAAACTAAAATGATAATGATCCCCATGGCCCAAAAAACACGGTATGTAAATGTCATGAGGCTTTGTTGGAAACCAATTATTTTGTTTATTATTAACCAACTAAAACTTTTTTTAAAAAAGGAACTAGTTGTAAATATCATATAGGTCTCCTTCCTTTTAAAAGGAAAAGAAAAAAGATACCAATTTAGGCAGTAAGAATTAAACATTCCCTTTGAAATGTGAAGGAAACACAAGAAATACATGAATTCAGTTAATTACGTAATTCACTGATCAGCTGAGTGCTTCGTGCCAGGAGCGGACAACTCAGCCCTGAAGACAAACAGGACCAGGCTGGGGAGAGGCTTTCACAGCACCCCGGGGAGGGGGGAGGGCCGGAGGGCTGGGCAACAAGGTGTCCTCCACAGAGGTTTCAGTTACAGGGCGTCCAGCAGGCTCCATGCTAATGGCATTAACATTTTCCACAGAAGGAAGAAACACAATATCCTCGGAAGGGGAAGAACTCACGTAGGAAACTAGTCACTCAGCTCCCAGCCTGGCCTGAATAGATGCACACAGGAGCCCGCTGTTCCCACGGTCAGGGCCCAGCTGCTGTCTGAAGACCAGGGCCTCCTGGGTCATCTGGCCCACCAGATACAACACCGCACCAGCACCAGTACCAGCACTCACAGGACCAGGGCCAGCTCAGAGCTCCTCTCCACTTCCCACCTACTCCCTCCCCCACCCCACCTCCCTGCGTGGGCATTCAGCAGGCCCCCCTCCACTACTGGGGCAGTCCCTTTAGGACCAAGACACAGGCCAGGCACAGAGTGCTGGGGGCACCACCCAGGCCTTCTGTGAGCCACCGAAGAGGAATTGCTGGGGGAAGGAGCTGGACTCCCCAGCGGGGAACCAGGCCACAGGCAGACCAGAGGGAGTGTGGCTAGGGGAAGGGAAAGAGAGCAAGACCGCAAATGGGGCCTGTGCGCAGATTCCGGACAGCCAGCTGAGGCTGGAGTGCTGCCACCACCTGGGCCAACGTGGGCAGGCTGGAGTGAGTAGAGCCAGGAGGTGAGGTGGCCAGCCAGGGACAGCCGTGGTGCCAGCACCTGAAACCTGTTTCCTCCTCTGTAAAGCAGGTAAGGCCAGCGCCTACGTAAGGTGCAAGCTTCGGGTTCCCTGTCGGTCCTGGGGATGTGAGGGCCCCAGGGGACTACAGGGAACAGTGCTGGACTGCAGACTTGAAAGTGACCGAGAGCGCAGATCTTCAAGGTCAGCATCACCAGAAAAAAATGTGAACCTGCCTGAGGCGACGGACGTTAACTTCATCTGTGGCGGTCATTTCACGGTCTGTACACGTGTCAAATCACTGTGCTGTCCTCCTTAAACCAACACGATGCCTCGTGTGGGCTGCGCCCCAGCGAAGCCAGTGGGAGGAGAGGGTCCCCACAAGGTCAGTGCGAGCAGCAAATGAGACCCGGGCACAGGGCGCTCCTTAAATGCTCGCCACCCTTAGGCCTTTCTGTGCTGCTGAGACGTTTCACAAACAGCAGGGCCCCAGCAGGACCCCACTGACAGCAGCGTGCAGCGGTGAACCCCAGAGACTTCCCCACTGCAGGGAGAAAAAGCAGAGCCACCGCCTTCGTCTGCACTGACCCAGCAGCAGCTGAAGGCAGACTCCCCATTTTCCTTCCCAGCCTCACCATCCAAACTCAGCGGGAAGAAGGAGAAGGCCATCACCGCGGATTCACCCGGAGGAGGGTGCGCACTGAAACGGCTGAGCCAGCCAGCCAGCCACGCGGGCACGGCACAGAGAGAGTAACTCAAGAATCTTTACCCCTCTCCTCCCCTCCTAGGTTGGGTTTCAAACAAAACCCGAGCTAAGGGCCGGGCTGATTTGGGTTAATCAAAGCGCAGCAAAATCTCGGACTCAGAGAAACAGCTTACACGACTCGGGTGCGCGCAAAGCCCTTTCCGCAGAGAAAGTTCTCTGGGACCTTCGGTGTTGACCACTCATTTATACTACAATGCTACTTAAATATGTACAAACTAACTAGGTGAAAACACACAATGGTAAAACCAAATTAACAGCATTCACTTAATGCAAAGGGCACAACTGTTGCGGATGAACCCTCCATCCCCAGGGACAGGGAACTGACTGGCCGGCTCAGCTGCCAGCCCTCCCCCCACCCCTCCCCTCCCACGCCTCCGCCCCCTCCCCACAAGCCCCACCCCAGGAGCCTGGTGATTCTCCCCGCCCACCACTTCTCTCTCAATCTCAGCTCCTACAGCTCAGGGTGTGCCAAGGAACTTCGCCTACACGCTACATTTGCATATTAACTCCACCTCTACTTTTTTTGTATTTGCTTTCAAGCATTAAAATAGCATCATTTGGTGCCCCCAGAATAAACATAAAAGCGAACCAGAGACTGAGAGCCCTCGCTGTCAGCGGCAGGCGTCCAGGCGGTCTCCACGCGTCGTGTGTTCCAGGCTGTGAAAACAGCACTAACTGAGCCCCGCCAGAGCATTAGAGGGCACTGGTCAGAAACACCAGAGGCACGCACGTCTCTGAGCAGATCTCGGTCCTTAAGATATCTTATTTCTTTCAATAAGCCTCGGAGATCGAATGTTTCACCAGCCAGTTTCTTAAAGCCCCAGGCAAACAAGAATGTCTGGAATATTAGGAAAGTCCCTCTCTTCTTAGTTTCTCATGTGCTTAATTCTGTACTTAAAACTACCACTTGGCCGAATGGGATCTGCAACACACCGTGGTTTTCCACAGCTGTTCCTGACCCAAAGAGTTTTGTCTGATAAAGAGCAAACGTCAGGTGACAACACACAGCAGTTGTGCGGGCCCCCTGCGCACGCAGGGGTCTGGGCGGGCGCCGTCTCACTCTCCGGAGCGTAAAGAGCACGCCCAGGCCTCAGAAGAGCATCCGGCGTGCCAGCGAACTGCAGCTGTCGGCTTCCCAAGGTGCCATGTGTCTGCCCGCACGAAAGAATGTAACCAGCTGTGGAAGTGTCATCTGGCTTCGCGGAGCAGAATGAAAACTCCGTCGCCAGTCGGCTGGCGGCAGGAGCGGTCCGTCCGCCAGGAGAACAGCTGTCCTGTGCACTGATGAAGCGCCTCTCGCGGGAGTCGCCCCCCAGACCGGCAGCGTCCCTTCTCCATTTCCTCTGCCGCCCCCTCCCCCGGGGCAGGAGCCCGCGCGCTGACCCCGGGGTCACCGCCTCGCTCGCTCTGCATCTGCTCCTGGGAGCCGTTAGTTCTCTGTTAAAAGCCAGCAGCAACGGCAACGAGATGTGACTGAAGACACACTTTGACCGGGTGGGGTAAAACACAGTGGCTTGAAGCCCCAAAGGAACTCGTCTTTTGGGCCTGGAATCTACTGAATATAAAAGATAAAACTTAAACCTAAGAGATGGGCAATGATCTTTGGTTGACACTAAACACTAGATCGGGGGTGTCAAACTCATGTTCACCAGGGGCCACGTCAGCCCTGAGGCTGCTTTCGAAGGGCCAAGAGTAACTTGAGGGTTGTGTACATGTGACTACTCCTTAACTGGGGGCACGGAGCTGGGCGCCGCCGCCGGGCAGAAACAAGGCAGAGGCCAGATTCGGCCCGCGGGCCTTGTGCCCGCCGCCTGTGCCCTAGGTGTGCAGAAAGTGCAGTGAACACAATGGGCCACATCACGGGCAGCCCCAGTGCCCCCGGTGGGTGAGCGAGATCAGCACACAGGTGAGCATCCGGACCCAGAGAGGAACCCTGCCGCGTGCCGGTGGAAGGAGGCGGCCCCGGGGGACAGACTGCGGGAGCCCACTTCCGTGAGCAGCAGTCCGGCTCGCGTGCGGGGGAAAACAGGACGGGGGAGGCGTGCGCCCGGGGCTGGGGAGGGGCGGTGGGGGCAGTCCCGCGGGGACAGTGTCAGGTCGGGAAGACAGACACGTTCCAGACATGACAGCAGTGACAGCGGCACAAGGAGAATGTCTACCAACACCAACTTGTGCAGCTGAAAATGGTGAAAATGGTCCACTTTCTGTGACGTGTATGTTACCACCACAGAAAGAAACAGTATAAATCTCCTTCACCTGAAAATTAGGAACTGAAGTCACGCACAAAATTAAGACACGTGCGAGGACGCACACGCGTGTGAACATAACCCGGCACCACTGGCAACCTCAGGAACAGCCGCAGCCCGGACACACGCGGGAGACAAAGGGAGTCTTCAGCAGGCGGTCAGCCCTTCAGACGGAAGTGCAACGCAAGGGGGTCTGCATCACACACGCTGTCGGGGAATCGGTTCCTTCCGAAAACTTCAAATTCCCACGGACCGCCGGGCCTGCCCCACAAATTCTGATTTCTTACCTTCATGTTAAGAAAAGCAAAGTAAAGACAATAGGTATTTGAGGAAAAGCTTTCTAAGGATTAACAGCATAAATCCTGCAATACAACAAATGGCCTCTTACATCGATTTACTCCTTAGAATATGTACTTTGTAGATTTTAGTTCTGGACTTGGTTTTTAAAACATATACAGGCATTAAACTAGGAAAAAAATGCATATTTTATCATTAGGAGTACCTAAAGTTAGGCAGAATAACTTATCCATTAAGAAAAAAATAGTCATGTAATACCCAGCTTCTCAGGTTTGAACCTATAGAGATGTCAAAAAGAAAAACAGAATACTATTCTGTCAGTGAAAACCATTTCGGCGAGTTCTCCGTACTGCAGGAGACCCAGGAAAACTGAATCTTTAACCCGAAGTGCTCGTCACCACAGGGGAAGGGCCACTCAGAACACGGACGCCCAGCGGCACACAACCCAGACGTGCTCTCGGCCGACTGCAGCCGGGGTAAGCTCTGGGTCACTGCGCAGGAACCTGACTTCACTCCCGAAGCACAATCCGCGTCAGACCCCTTCCAACCAGGTTCAGTCACCGGCAAACACCTCCAGCCAAACGAGTACGTTCCAATGTGACCTTTTGTCCAAGTTTTCATCCCAAAGCAGAAATGACACAGGAAACACACGCAGACGCTGCACGGCTCATGGCTCCTGCGGACAAAACCACCTTTGAGGGCTCACTAAACGCTCGGGGTAGAGAGCACGGTGGTCTGACGCCCACCCTCGAGCCGCCTGCCGGACGGGAGTCAGCAGGCCCAGCCGCCAGAGCGAGGCAAAGCGACCAGCGAGGGGACAGTGAGCCGGCGAGCAGAGCAGGGAGCCCTGACTGGGCGCAGACTCCGCCTGGTATCCTGTGCGGTCGGAGCCGGGCAGGGGAGAGCGCGGGGAAGGCACGCCGGCAGGCAGGTGCTCGGCAGGCAGGTGCGCGGGCGCGGGGGGCCTCGGCACGTCCTGGCGAACTGGGGAAGCCACACTCAAGCCCAGACGACTAGGGGCGGGATAGGTGGGGGCCTTGCCGGTGCCCGTGCGGCAACAGAGGAAGGTGGGAGGCAGACGGGAATGGCGCTGGCGCCCAGGACTGAGCTCAAGGGTCTGAACTTCACCCTGAAGCGAGGTGCAGCACTTAAGAACTTTAAACTCACAAGTGGCGTGTTCGGATTTACAATCAGAGACTCGGCAGCAGCCTCGGGAGAGGGTGGGTGGGTGCGATGGGGTTGGGAGGTTGCGACTCACAGTCCAGAAGTACGGCAGGGACGCAAGCGGTTGAGGGTCCCCTGAGACGGCAACATGGTCACAGGGCAGGTTCAGGAACAGTTCAGGAGACATCTTGACAGGTGAGGTCTGCCCATCGTGAGGGGAAGGGTCCGGAGGGCAGGCCGCCAGGGAAGTCAGGTTTCTGACGGGCTAGGGCCGTGGTGGTGGCACCCGTCGGGAGCGGCAGCTCGGAACAGAGGGCGGAGCTTCTGAGCGGCATCTCAGTGGCGCTGCGGACCTGCCGAGTCGGCCGGGACAGTCAGACGGAGTGGTCCCGGCAGGAGCGGGGAAGCCCCCGAGCAGCCCCGGCTGAGGAAAAGGCTCTGCGGTCTGCAGTCTTCGGTCTTCGGTGTATACAGTGCCGGTTGAGGCCACAGGTTCAAGCGGCACGGCCCAGGAAGAGGGGTCAGCGAGAGAGAGCTGGGCACTTCTAAAATGGCACGAACTACTGATCAGAACGCCTACTGGGGCCAGGAAACTCGAGACAGACAACTGGGGGGCCCCAGACAGCGGGACAAGCTGTCGTCAGAGGAAGAGCCCGTCTGCGCCCAAGGAGGCAGGAGGCAGGCGGCAGAGAAGAAAAGCCAGAGCGGTCGGAGGGGAGGCCAGAGGCCCGGGAGGGGGAGAGGGGCCTCGCAGCCATCCAATCGGACACGCACGACACCCACAAACTGGACACTTATCAGCAGCGGGCACTGCGGACACTCTAGTGCAAAAGCACCCGGGAGGTCGAGGACACGCAGAGAGCTGACTGCTGAGTGCAGAGGGGACGCAGTGCACGTCGGACCCCAGGGCACCCACCTTCCCTGGAGCGGCAGTGACACACGGACTTTTCCAGAAAGGAAGAGGGCTGGCACTCCAAACATCGGAGGGCACCTCTCAGGAGAACTGTAACACATCATACGAGTTCTGGTACAACGTGTAAATTTATTCCACCACACACACACAAAACTGATTCGTTCTTGTGCAAGCTAAAAATCAAGAAAAAAGGACCAACTGTAACAGCGGCCAGCCCAACCCCTCTTCAGGAAACTTCCGCAGGGGAGCTCCCCGACCAGCACACAGTCCCCACTCGGGGCTCTGATGGAGAGGCTCAGAGAGGACTGCCCGCCCCACCCAGCTGGCCGCCGGGGACCACTGCCAGCCCCACTCACCGGCCCCAGCTCACCCGCAGGGCCCGACCTCCGCAGGCATGGGCGGGCTGTGTGGGACCCCTGTGCACCCCAACGCCCTCCCAATCAGACCTGCCAGTAAACACTCCTTTTAACTGCTTTCTGCACAAAATATGAAGGCTGATGCAATGGGCTAAAAAGTAACTATCAATAAAAGGCCCAGTTTAATTTGGGAAAAAGATTTTGCGCCTTATTCGCAGCTCAGAAGTGTGCAGGACAAGCTCAGGGATGAAGGGGGCGGCGGGCTCTAACCACTCGCCGGCGCCTCCGACGCCAGGGCTCGGAGACCCTCGCGGACGCGCGGACCTGGCCAGAGCCCGCCGTCCCCCGCGCAGCCCTGCTGCAAAGAACAGCTGAACCAGCACGAAGTTAAGGTGACGAGCAAGACGGATGGCCCAGTCCCTCTGACAAAGCAAAGGCACGGAAGGAAACGACAGGGAGACAGGACGTGCGAGCATTAGGAGACTGCAGAGACATCATGACCGAGCGAAATGCAGTGGCCGTGTTCGAAACTGGACCCAAAGACGGACAAAAACACATGGAGTCCCTCAGAGTGCCATCAGAAGTCGTCAGCACTTCTCGTGGGTGTGAGAAGGCCGCAACGGTTACGAGTTCAAGAAGCCCCTACTGGTCAGCCCCAGCTGGTGTGGCTCAGTGGACTGAGTGCCGCCCTGTGAACCAGAGGGTCGCTGGTTCGATTCCCAGTCAGGGCACACACCCGGGTTCCGGACCAGGTCCCCGTTCGCAGGGCACGTGAGAGGCAACCACACATGGATGTTTCTCGCCCTCTCTCTCCCTCCCTTCCCCCTCTCTAAAAATAAATAAAATCTTTAAAAAAGAGTCCTTACTGGCTCGAGACGCATGCTGAAGTCTTCATCGGCAAACTAAAACGTCTGACACCGACACCTCCTCTATACTCACGGGAAAAGTGGGCAGAGGGTGAGACCAGACTGGCGGATGCCGACCCCAGCGGCGTTGGACGGCGGGCCCACTAGCGTTCACTGTGCCGTCCTCGCTGTCTGTGCACGCTGGAAATTTTCCTAAGACAAGGTCTGGCTTTTCGTTTTTTTCTGTTTTTGCTTGTTTGCTTCAGCAGGTAAACTAAAGAGCAAGGAGCCGATTCAGACCCTGCTTCTTCCTCACTGCACTGCTTCCTGCTGGAACTTCCTGCCGGAACGCCACTGGTTCCACACGGACCGGCGCGCCATGAAAGCACTCCGCATGTAATCGTCCGTCTTCACAGCTAAGTGACCGACTAATTACAGCCCAGGTTTATTAAATGCCACAGGACTCACAGCCCGGCGTTAAAACTCGGCGAGGAGATGAGTACCACGCCCCGCAGGTGAAACTGACCGGACCCTTACTATGCCAGTGAAACCGGATCATTTCCCCACCCTGTACTTGAATAAAACTCCGTTCAAATCAGCCACCCAAATGCGGGCTGCTGCTCTGTCTGGGTAAAAATAAAGTCTGTTGCCCATTAGGCTGCTTGAAGATCTAACACCACCTCAGTTAACGAAAACATGTCCGTCGCGATCACACCTCCCCACTGGAAACCTGAGAACCAGGGCAGAGAGCGTGCTTCCAGAAGAGGAGGGAGGGGAGCATCTCGTAGCTAAAATCACACAGGACGCCGCTCTGCGTGGGAGTCGGGTCGGAGAGAGCAGAGTCAGAGAAAAGCGGGGAGGAGCCCAAGACATCAGGCAAGGAAGGAAAGCGCGGCGGGCGGCAGCGCCTCAGGGGGCAGCCAGCGGCTGCACGGGCAGGAAGGACGGGGCAAGGGTGCGCTTCCTGCCCACCGCCCCCCCCCGCCCCACCAACCCGAGGGACAGGCAGGGACGCTGGCATGGCCAGGGCGCCAAGGCAGCCCCTCAGGAAGTGCGCTACCGCTCAGCTTTCTGCACACCCCACCCTCCCCACAAAACAGGCTCGATTTAACTCAACACGAGGCGCCCCCAGATTGCATTCGGACACACAAGTCTACCCCAGGGATGCCCAGTCTCCCTAGGTGTTTGAAGGCATGAAATCCAAATGGACGAAAGAGAGCTTACAAGTAAATATTTTACTTACATACGAACTGATTCACTTCACCTCGTCCTTGGAGGTGGGAAAAGGGCCGGATGTCAGAAAGGAGAGGGGGACGTGGGTACCACCAGGCGCCGGCCGCCCACCCTCCTCTCTGACGAGGCCGCACAGCTGGTCTGGGGCAGAGCCGGGTTCGCGCCCGGTCCCGCAGCAAACCTTCCTCCTCCTCCCCTCCTCCAGCCGCAGTGGAAGGCGCGGTGAGGGATGTGAGAGGAGAGGGCCAAGGGACTCTTGAACGGAGACTGGGACGAGCGAAACCCCAACTGGAGAGTGAGAGGATGAGCAGCACCGCCTGCCTGCCGTGGCGGCCGTCTCACCGGCAGCGCACCAGCGAGCGGGGTTTCCCATGGGCCGGCCTGCCAAAGTGCACGGCTCGGGCTTTCCTGCGGTGTCTGTCCAGAGTTTGGCATAATTTATAAAGATGCCAAAAAAAAAATAAGAAAAGAAAAAGCCAGGAACCTCTGAAAAGCAAAGAAACTCTGTGGTTACAAGTGCAAGGACCGGCACTGACCAGACCACAGCTGGAGGACAGGGAAGCACAGGGGCCCCGGGGGACAGGAGGGCCGGCGAGATGGGACAGGAGACGAGGAAGGCACGGGAGAAGTGTCAGCAGAGAGGGGCGAGGGCTCGAGGGGAGAGGGCGCCCCGGCCGGCGGCCTGAGCTCCCGTCTGCACACCGGAAGGCCACTGGTTCACTTCCCACTCAGGGCACGTGCCTGGGTTGAGGGCCAGGTCCCCCCGCCAGCTGGGGGCGCACAAGAGACACCTGATAGCTGTTATCTCTCACGTGACAATGTTTCTCTCCCTTCCTCCCTCCTCCCCTTTCTAAAAATAAGTAAGTGAAATGTTTCTAAAAAGAAAGAAGGGAGCGGGCAGAAGACGACGACAGTCCGCAGCAAACCAGGGCAGCACAGAGAACACCCGCATGTCCGCGCTGGGGAGTCTGCGTCACAGGGGAACCGGGGTTGGGCGGAGAGGGCGGGGCACGGGGAGCCTCGCAGGGGGAGGTCACGGGAGACCACTCAAGCGGAGGGCTGGCAGGCGGAGGCCGCGTCTGGAGAAAGAACGCACCGGGCAGGATGAAGGAAGGACGTGAGCGACCAACAGCTCAGTGAGATGGCGTGAGACCAGGCCGGGGCCCCGTTTCCGACTTCCAAGGTAGTGGAAGGGCCCAAGAGCCGCCGTTTGGCCTCTGGGAACCGGGAGGACAGGAGAGTGGGTTCTCCCCTGGAGCCGCCAGGGCAGGGGTGCCCAGGCAAGCTCACACCTGATTTTACCCCAGTGGGATGCACTGGGGGCGTGACCTCAAGAACTACCAGACAGGTAAGTCTGTGTGGTCGGGAGGGAGGGGTGGGGGGAGAAAGAGGGGACTCGAGTTGGAAAATTTTAGTTTAAGTAGCAGCTAATAAGCTTAACAAGAAATGCGAGTGAACGCTATTGTCCCAGGCGCTGCAGGCAGGAGCCACCTGGACCCCAGGAGGCCACAGGCAGTTCCACCTTTGTGCCCCGGGAGGGCTGCAAGCCACCGAGACGGACTCTGAGCGCAGTGCTCCACAGGGCGATGACCACCGCCCACGGCGAGAATACTGCAGTCTTTTTAATCCAGTTAACGTCTCCCTGAATTCCAAAGCCCTTACCTACACTTTGTTCTCCTTATAAAAGGGGCCACGTCGAGAAGGAATGTAGGAGGGTCTGTGAGAGTATGTACCCACCATCTTCTCAGATCGCCAGCCATCTGAGTAACACGCCCATGAAGATTCAATCCCTGTCTCTGCTTACTGGGCTTGGCGTGTGACAGGCAGCCCGGACGCTGGTTTTCTTCCGGTTTCGGAAAGAAGGAAGGAAAGAAGAGGAAGGGAGGGACGGAGGGAGGACTGACAGACAAGTTCGGGTCTCTGCCTCCAAAGAAATGAGGGCCTAGGGTGGAGCGATGACGGTGCTGCTGGGAGAGAAAGGGACAGCAAGGCAGGGTCTGTTAGGGACCCAGGCGGCGAAGGGGTCCTGGGACAAGGGCCGCGCTACTGAGAGAACGGGGAAATCCGGCAGCTCGGTGGGTGGAGGGAGGCAGGACGTGTGACAGCTTGTTGGGATAATGGAAAACCCGCGGAGAAACAGGACCAGACAAGGTCACGACTCGCAAGATGTCACAGAAGTCATGGAGCCTCTCCCACCACACATTCCAATCAGTCAAAATGACAGCTGTCCTCGGGGAGATGGGATCAGAAATAAGTCCTGCCCCCCAGGGGTGACTGTTACCAGGGGCCTATCTATCCCCAAAGGGGATGCGGATGCTCGTGCTTCCCTCTCTCACCCAATCCCCCGTCACCTCGGGGACCACTGTCACCGCCCCCACTGCCCCCCACCCCGCGCCTCACAGACTCACCACCCACTCCATTTCTCCTGTGTCACCCGTCACGGCGCCCTTAACACCAGGAGGGCAAACGCTGTACTGGAAACGTTTCAGTTTCCCACTTCGTGTTCTTCCCACAGATTCGAAAAAGCAGCACTCTACCCAAGCTCGCAGAGTCCCGCCCCCCTCCTCGGCCCTCTCTGGGGTCCCGTCACCCCGCCCCCACGAGACCACAGCCCTTCAAGGCGTCCTCAGATGGAGTGCCCTGCACCTGCACCGAGTCGACCCCCCTCCCCCAAGCCCGGCGGTGGTGCAGCCCAGGGAGTGTTCTTGGCCGAGACTGGAAAGACCTCATCGGGGCCAGAACCCTCATGAAACACTCTGGGACCCGCAGCGCTGGGGTGAGGTGTGGGGGGCACGCCGTGTGATGCGAAGAACACGAGACTCCGGGATCAGAACCCGACAGCTGGCTGCATCGGCTTGAACTCTGACCCAGGCTCCTCGCCTCAAAGGGGCCCCAGCAAGGTGACTTCGCCACGCCCGGGGCCACAGCGCTCCGCTCTGGACTGACACCCAGCAACAGAACGCCCCGAGATGCACGCGCCCGTTCAAAGACCTCCACTTCAGTTTTGCAAGTTTACACTCTTAAGTCGAAGGAATTAACGCCAACATTAGTATTTCTTACTGGTGGCAGTATGTTGACCCCAAAACAAATCATTTCTCATTAAGTCAATCAAAATCCGATGAACGCATCTGATGCCCGCCATGCAGCCACGGACCCTGGGCACTGGCCACTGGAACAATTCCCCGGCGGCGCTAAACCACAGACACCGCCGTGAACACGGACCAGGGCGTTCAGCGGACCACGAGGCCCCTTCTCCAAGTCTCCCTCCTGTAAACGGGCATGGACGCGCCGACCAAGCCCCCCGGCCAAAGGCTCGTGGTCCCTGCCACATGCCGGGCCCGCTGCCCGGCCCTCGAGAAGGTCCAGCTGGAGCCCCGCACAGCTCTGCTCTCGCCCCCGGTCTCCCCCCCTCACGCCGCACGAACTGCAAACAGCGCTCTCAGAGTCCGTCACACCGCGTGCGGTCTTTCCTCAACAAGAACAGGACACAGCATGCCAGACGCGACACTGACGGTTTTGTGTCGCACGACCGCAGTCAGAAAAGTGGGAACTGACCCCACACAGCAATCACTAAGCACTTGACACTAGTTTCCTTCTGACTCTGGGGGACGAGGCGACGACTCCACGTCCAGTTTACACGTGTCTTCTAGCAACTGCAAAAGAAACGACTACGGCCTTAAGACAGAAGCCATCAAAACCGAGTTAATTTTTAAAAATTGGTGAAGTGGTTCTGAATGTCAAATTCTTCTGTAAATCCATGCAGAAAATCAGCAAGGCAGATTTCACCACCTTGGAACCAGTGACGTAAGAAAAATAAGGAAGTCGGAAGCAGACACCCCGAACACCCCTCACTAAGTCCGGGTTCGCAGAGGAGGCCGTCCAGACCTCCACCTCACGTGACCCGCACGGAGCCTTGAAAATCGCAGCGAAGGTTTCGGAAAACAAAACGCACCAGCCATGGCACCCTCCCCCGACCCCCCCCCTCACGCTCGCTGCCTTTCTGCGCCCCCACCAGGCGCTAGTTCACGGGCTGGCCCGTCACCTGGAGCCTAGGTCCAGGGACGAGGTGGCCAGTTCGTCTCCCTCCAGAATCAGGACTGGGAAACGTGAGAACCGGCCGTTCAGAAACTGAAAGAATGCAACAAGAAATGCCACCAAGTTGAACTGGGGCCAGAGGGCTTGGCCAGGCAGGCGAGCACGTGGGCTGACACCCAGGGGAGGGGACACGAGGAGTGCGCAGAGTGGCCAGCTGGTGGCGGGGAGAGAGGCTCCGGCCGCGGGGGGAGGACGTGCCAGGGACACCGGCTGCTGAGGCCCCAGCAGGGCCACCCTCCACGGCCGGGGGTCAGAGCTCAGCCCGTGCCGGCTCACGTTCCTGGAGTCCTGTGCGGCGCGGCACAGCTCCCACGAAAACAATGCACGCTCCTCCTCCAGCCCCCCAGACAGGCCCTTTGCTCCGCACAGCCCAGCGCCAGACCGGCACCACGCAGAACGGGCGAGCAGGAAGCAGGCCGTTCAGCAAGTCGCTGCCATCAAAACTGCACAGTTTGGTATTTAAGGGAAATGCAGAACCAGAAGCCACCACCCCACAAAGGGCAAAAGGCTCACACCTAACGGAGACGGGCACACGGGGACTTTCTGAGGTAATGGACGGATCTCCTAAATCTACCTTCTTCCCTCGGGAAGACTTGAGTTTTTGTTTTGATTTTCAAAATGAGATTCATTTGGGTAAATCTCACCAACACTGCAGAGCAGAAGCCAGATGCAAAAACACCCAAGTTTCAATTTATATATAGCACAGAAAGAGATAACACTCTTCCTCGGGGTTCAAAGTCAAGGGCGGGGGAGGGAGGAGGGGGCCGAGCGCGGCCCAGTGGAACTCGTCACTGGGCTGGTCTGCTGTGGTTCTCAGTCTTGGGTGGATCTGACACTTTCACCAGGGGGCAAGTTCATGCCCGGAGGGCTTCCTGTGTGTGGGGGACACCTCGGTAGCACCCGGAAGAGACGTGAAGGGAAAGAACACCCTGGAGGCACCTGAAAGCGGCTGGAAGTGGGTCTGTCCGGGTTTGCATCCAGGGAAATGCTTACTTTCGGCCAAACGCTCAGGTAAATAGCAAAGAAAATTAAGAGCTTGGTAGCCCCAGTACCGGAATTCTGACGTGACTCGTGAATGTGACGTTAGGGGCAAACAGGAACCCAGCGGAGTCCGGAGGACAATGTAAATGAACCCGGCCACAGTGCTCACTTCCCGGTGAGACGATTTTGCCTGCGGCCACGCCCCCCCCCCCCCCCCCGCAGAGCAGCGAGGGAAACTGCCCCCATCCTCTCCCTACTTCCACGGACAAAAAGCTGCAAACTGCAGACCAGAGAAGTATTTACTCAGAGTCCCACCTCTTTGTTTTCAAAGGGGGTCAACGCAAGTGCATATGTGACCCTGGGGTGTACTTCTACAAAACAGACGAGCAGAGTTTGATTTTCAAAGACTTCGAATTTAAAACATTTCACAAAATCTACACGCAGTTCATCAGCATAAAAAAATCAGAGTAAGTACAAACGGAGCAATGGGGACAAACAACAAAACAAACATGAGTTTATGAATCGTCAGATCCAAATACTTAAAAAACACAAGCCAAAGAGTAACCTGGAAAGTGAGGTACTTACAGCCATAATTAACTCGAAGGGGTGTTTATACACCCTCACTGGCGACTGGTATTTCTGCACCATGATTGGGACGTAACAGCAACCCTGTCGCACCTGCAAAACGCAAACATACGTGACGAATAACCACGGCGTGGGAAAAATTGGGTCTGCACTTACACATCACATGCGGCAGTCTGAGGGCAGAAAGAAACCTCACAGGTCCCAGTTCTATGCACACAACAATCAGAGGAAGACAATCGGCCAAGGGTAAGAGGAAGGGGAGGAAGCGCCAGGGGACCGGGGCGGGGGGGGGGGGGGGGGGGGGGGGGGGGGGGGGGGGGGGGGGGGGGGGGGGGGGGGGGGGCCGGCGGCCGGCAGGCCTGGAGCCCGCTGCTCCCAGCTCCTCCGCCTTGCTGGCCTCTCGGAGGGCTGCCCCGGGTTACCGCCCTGTCCTTCTCCAGCAGTGACGTGTTAGGGTCTGATTATTCTGATAACTGATACGATTAGTTCTTCAATGATTTTCTCTTCAGCAACTTCTACTAGAAGCCAAGCAACAAGGGTGGCACTTTAAACTATTAAGTGCAGGGCCACAGAGAACTTTCACAGCGGGGAACAAGGTGGGCAAAAGGGGAAAAAATACCATTGTCATGTCAAATCGTGAGACACCCCTCAGAAGCCAGCTTCGAGGGGAACGGGCAGACCCCACTCTGGAACTGTGCAGAGCACGCACTCAGGGGCCTGCCTGCCAACGGACACGGGAACTCTGGCCAGAGGCTCCCTGGGGGAAGGTCCTGGCCTCCAACAGCCACCACCGACCACCCGCTGGCCCAACCCCGAGTGTCTTGGGACTCACACTCCTGTCCCAGCCTGCAGGGGTTTTTCTGAAAACACACTTTCATCCGGGTCCTCTGTTGTAACTTTACTTTCCTATTTCAAAGGGAGGAAGAAAAATACATCCCAAGCGCCTACCTGTCCTGCAGGGGATAATCATTAAGAACGTTATTCCACGCTGAGTAGAGTGAAAGGGGACTCCAAGCAGAAAGGGAATGTCCTCAAGGAGACCAAAGTCTACAGGGGAAAAAAAAAAAAAAGCAATTCCAAAAACAGTCTTTACTTCGGAACACTGGGACATTGCTCTCCACAGCATTACATTTAAACAGCGCTTTCTCCGGCATGCCCGCTCAGCACCCCTCGCCCAAGGACGAGGCTACGGTGGAAACCGGCACTGGCAGTCTGGAAACCGCTGGAGATGAACTCCGAGTGACCGCAAGCCAGTCCCGTGACCAAGCGGACTCAGTTTCGCCTCCCTAGACTGAGGGCTGGGGTGAGGTAATACTGAAAGACTTCCAGTCCCTAAACCTTGAGACTCAGGGCCAGGCTCAGTGGGAAGTCGTCATTAATCTTCACTCTGGGGCTGGCAGGTCCTGGGGTGAGTGGACCATGCTCTATTTAGTTGATGCACAGGAGGAATTCAATAAGCTTTTTAAAATTTAACTGGGAAAATTGTTTCAGGGCATCTCCCGATAAGGAGGAGGGTAACCATCGGTACAAAAAGTGGAGGGAGGGGTGTTAAAAAGCAGAAAGCTTGCTAAGGCACTGTGACATCCATTCAGGATGCCACTGTCCCGCAGAACCCCAAGTGGCTGAAGAACCGGCCAATTCACAAGCCTCCGAACTCCTGCCAGCTCCCAGTTTCGGATGCTCTGGTCCAGAGACACGTTGTGCGTGGGAATCTGGAGTTACCCCGGCCAAGGGGCATCCTGGCCCGGGGCAGCCTCTATGGCATGACAATTGGTCCTTACAAATTAGCCAAGGGCCAGACCCAGTGAGTCCATCCCGAGCGGGTTTCAGGGGCGCCGGGCCCTCGGATCATCGGTCAGCGGGTCCAGCGCGGCGGCCTCGGCGGGCCCCAAGCCCCGGCCGACCCAGGGAGGAGCGCCAAGGGATGGGCTCGGCCCCGAAACCCTGCTGCCGGCAAGAGGGATCGGGGATGGGAAGACCGGCGGGGTGGGGGCGGGGAGGGGACGAACAGCAGAGTAGGAGCGGCGAGGGGCGAAGGGGCAGCGTGCCGAGGACGGCAAGAGGGCGGGCTCGGGCCGCGCCCGGGCCGAAGGGACCCGAGGAGAGCTAAGACGGGCCAGGGGGCCATAAGGGCGGGCTGGGAGCGGGGGTGCCGCGCCGGGGGCGCTCTGGGAGCCCGCCGCGGCGACGCGCGCCTACCTCTGTCAGTGGAGCCGGGCCCGGGACGTGGGGCGTCGGGAGGCGCTCATCCCGGAGGCTCAGCGGTGCCGTCGCCGTCCCACTGCCGGCGGCTGCAGCTCCGCCACCGGTTCCGGGGAGTGGGCGGGGGAGGGGGCGGGAGCGGGAGGGCCGCGGCGAGGCTCCAGTGGTTGTTACGGGTGACGGGGAGGGCGGGGCCGAGCGGCAGGCGGCCGCACGCGTGCGCGCACGCAGCCGCGGGGGCGGGGGCGGGAGCGACGACGGTTGCTAGGGAGGGGGTGGGAGAGGAACCCGCGGGGCCGCGCCGAGCTGCGCAGGCGCCAACTCTGGGTCGGCTCGAAAGTGTGGCCGGTCTCGCCGGCGGACGCTGGCTCCACCCAGTTCGCGTCACGGGGCGGGGCGGGGCGGGGCACAAAGGGGGCTGCGAGGGCGCGCCGCGGGCAGTTCCGCTGAGTGGGAACAGGGAAGTGTGCGCGGCGGCGGAACAGCCGGGGCCTTCTGGCCGGCCTGCGCTGAGCCCCGGCCGCGGGTCTGCTCGCAGCTGGCGGCGCCCCCCGCGCTTCCTCATTTTTTGTTGACTGCTCAGAAGCAGCCGGCTTCCCCTGCGGCGCCCTGACCGCATTCTCGCCGAGGAAGCGAAGGCCAGGCCTGGGGAGGGGCTGGGTGGGACCCGGCAGCTCGTCCACACCCCCTGGCTGCGCGCTGGAACCAAGGCGCCGGGGTCTGCCCTTCCGGGAGGTGGGGGCTGCGTTTCAGCCAGAGAGCTGCGGTTCCAGTTCCAGCTCCGAAACCCAAGTGTGATACACTCCGTGACATTTAGGAGTCCTCAAGCGGAGCTAATGACTAGAGAGGGACACCACACGCGTCCACCCACACAGCAAGGCTGGTTTTGTAACCAACATGCCATTTCGCCATCAGTGTCACTGTTGTTCCGTTCGCGTCAGTCAACCTGGGTGGCTGTACACTTGTTGCTGCCACTGCACAGAATATTTTGGGGACTGTTTTGGAACTTCCTTCAGGGCCAGCTCCCCAACCTCACGGGAAAATCATGCCTGGCGTGCTCACACCTTTTCAACTCAAACCACCGCGTTTGAGCTTGATCACCCACACGGCGCACTAGACAGCTCCGACTGCCTTTTGCCCGTTTGTAACATCACTTCCAAAGTTGCTTTTGGAAAGGGACAACCCAGGAATGATGAGCTGGAACAGTAGCAGCTGCGAAATGGTCTTGCCTGAAACTGACCTGATCTGATCCGCCTGTGGCTGCAACCACCAATTTACAGGAAGCAGAGAACAGAGGGCCGTGCCAAATGATGCCAAACAACCACCTACCGGGGATGGGCCGTGGGAAACTGTACCTGACAGATATTCTTCACCACATACATTCCAGAGGAGAAGACAGGGTAGAGACCAACCTGTAGGCTAAAAGAGACGGGGAAATTCGCGGAGTTACACATTTATCATCCACAGGCTTTTTTCCACATGTGCTATAGTTCAGTTAAAATTTCAAAGAAAAACAGCCCTGGCTGGCGTAGCTCAGTGGATTGAGTGCGGGCTGTGAACCAAAGCATCAGGTTCGATTCCTAGTCGGCACATGCCTGGGTTGCAGGCCACAGCCCCCAGCAACCGCACATTGATTTTTCTCTCTCTGTCTCTCTCTCTTTCTCCCTCCCTTTCCTCTCTAAAAATAAATAAATAAAATCTTTAAAAAAATGAAATAGTAAAAAAAGAAGTGAAACAGCAAAGTTTAAATCCTGTTTGATCATATAATAACATTAAGATATTATTAATTTCTAGGTTGGATAATGGTGTTACTGTCATATTTTTTAAAGAAACCTGCGTTCTGGGGTAGCTGACATGTTTCTGAGTGAGAAGTGCTGTCTGGGGTCTGCTTCGAAGAGACCCCAATGGAAAAGGAAGGAGAAAGGGGTCTGGGTGAAATACGATTTGCCCTGTTGATAAACTGTGCACTGTAGTATTCTGTCCACTTTTGTATATGTTTGAAATGGTCCATAATAAAACAAACTTTTTTCACAAAAAGAGAGTTTGTCACCACTGAGGACAGGAAATCAAGACATAATTACACAAGAGGTTTTCAGAAATGTCTCAAGCAACAGCCCGTATCATTAAGACACGTGGACAGAGTCCCAGGGTGAAACATTGGATGGAGAACACTTGTCTCATGTGCAGGTCAGGTGTGTTTGACTGTTCTCTAGACAGTCACCGGGCAGGTGGCCGACGCCTGCAGGAAGCTCCTGAGCGCCAGACCGCAGGGTTCCGGGAGCAGATCCAGCCCCCGTCCTTTCATGGAGCTCTGGGCTTGTGTCAGCCCCTGTTCGAGGCAGAAAGATGAGCAGGGTGGCAGGGAAGTGGACAGCGTACTGGGTCGGGTTTGGCCACTGGTTTCCAAAACCCCAAAGGAAAAGTGTCACGATGAGACAGGAATGTATGCCCCTCTCACATGCATAACATCCAGGGCTGGTACGGTGCCTCGTGATCACTGCCAACTGCCCACTCCCCAAGAAGCCCACCAGGAAAACCTGCCGGGGAACCAAAGCCAAGGCGGGCAATGGGGCGAGCTGCAGCTTGGTGTCAGAAGGGGGAGGTCCAGGTGGAGCTTTCCGGGTGGGGTGGTCTCCGCTCAAGGCAGGTCTGTCGGGGCTGGAAGGACCCGGCCAAGTTCGAGGTGTAATCGTTTAGGCCTGGTGGACACCAGTCTTGAATATTTGAGTTTTGATGCATAAGCAGTTGTTTGGTAAAGGGGTTGTTTGCCCAAGTGAGCAATCTGTCGTCCAGAGAAGGGGGTTGCTTGCCAAGATGAGCCAAAAGTTGTTTTTCATGATTTCCCAGAGCGAGCAGTGAAGCCTCGTGCTGGTTTGTGGTCGTCTTCCCGAGCACGCCTCTCCCGATAAGGAACAAGTCGCTGACACAGGAGGTCCCAGGTCCCGGTCCTGCTGCGCCAGCCCCATGGGTGCAGGGAGTGTCGCAGCTCATCCACACGCACGGACGCCCCTTCCGCCTTGCTGCTTGGTTGTTACCACAGTGTCCTCCACCTCCGCCCAGCAAGGAGGAGGGAAATGGGAGGAGGTCAAACTCCTTCCCTGAATGCTGCTTCCTTGGAAGCGGTGTGCGTGCCGTGGTGCTCATGTGACATCGGAGCCCGGGGCCACCAGTGTCCCAGCGAAGAGAACGCTGCCCTTGTCTGCCCGCTTGGGGCCTGCTACATCTTCCCCAGCTGGATGAACCTGTGCTGGGGACACCATGCCTGCTCCCTCCAGCCACATCTTCTTCATTGCACTTGGTGCTATATTAAGCATCATTGCAAGGAAAGCGTGGGAAGTTGGCGACACTGATAGAATTCGAGGTATGGATTAAGGGACGGTCATTGCAGGAAAGACATTTGGAGGCAAGTGACAGTCTTAGCTAACATTTCAGCCTGCAGAGCCCAGCCTCTTCCCACCAAAAGCAAAAGAAACAGGAGGAACCCTTCAAATGTTGCTAAGCCTCAGGGTGAGGTCAAGTGTCCAGGCCATGCGGAGAGGCCCAGTGGCACTTACTCCTCACCCTCTGGTGGCCCTGCCCACCCTGGCACTTGTGCCGCACAGGTGGTCAGTCGGGGACGTGTCAGCTCTCTTCCGCGGTGGAAGAGACCTCTTTCTCATTCGGTGGTCAAGGGTGAAAGACAGCTTCAC
>PVIA01007664.1:0-80610 GCA_004024845.1 Tonatia bakeri | reverse complement strand
TGCAATGCATTTAATGTGTGGCCCAAGACAACGCCTTTTCTTCCCATGTGGACTAGAGATGCCAAAGGTTAGACACCCCTGTTGTGAAATGTATGTGAAAAGACACAAATTCTAGGACAGTGAAAACAAAATTAAGCAGGAGGAATCACTCTGCTTGATATTAAAGCCAACTATGTGAATAATTACAGTATTCAGGAGTTGGTGGTATATTGGTGGAGGGATGGACACATAAACCAATAGAACAGAATACAGAAACCCAGGAATAGATCCACACAAGTATGTCCAAATGATTTTTCCCAAAGGTGCAAAAGCAATTTACAAGGACTCTCTGAACAGATGATGTTGGAACAATTGAATGTCCACAGGTTAAAAAAATGAAACTTGACCCTAAGCCTACCACCTTATACAAAAATTGATCCAAAATAGGTCATGGCCTTAAATGTAGAATGTAAAATTATAAAATTTCTGTTAAAAAATCATGAGAAAATCTTCAGGCTCTAGGATTAGGCAAATAGTTCTTAAATTTGACACATGAAACATGATCGGTAAAAGGAAAAAGTGATCAATTGGATCTCCTTAGAATGAAAGGCTTCTGCCCTGTGAGCAACTCTGAAAATGAAAAGACAACCAACAGTCTCGGAGAAAATATTTACAAACCACATGTCTGACAAAGGATTCATAGGTAGAGTACGAGGTCTGTCCAGAAGGTATCCAGCTATGTAATTTGGAAAACAGAGAAGATACAAGAAACACTGTACACAGGACAATGTCACCTCAGTCCCCTGAAAGTAGGCACCTTGGGACCTCACACAGTTCTCCCAGTCACCATCAGCTGCTCCGGCATATTTTCCTCAAAATCATCGATGGTCTGAAATCTCTTCCCTTTTAAAGGTGATTTTAGTTTTAGAAAAAGCCAGAGTTGCAGGGCACCAAATCTGGGCTGTAGGGGGCTGAGTCACCTTGGTGATTTGATGTTTTGCCAAAAAATTCTGCATGAGACGTGATGCGTGAGTGGGCACGTTATTGTGATGAAGCTGCAGATCTCCAGTTGTCCATAGCTGCAGCCTTCTGAATCACCCACATAGTTTCTGTGGAGGAATGTTCAAGCTTAACGCAAAATTTAATGCAGATTTGTTGCTCTACTTGCTCAGTCATTTTGAATGTGACAGCCACACAGTACACATGCTCACTCAGTGGTGTCTCCTGCCCCCACTGACTAGTACAGTGAAGTCATCATTGTTCACACATGTGCATTCCAGTCCACTCTCCTTGGCCACCAGGTTGCATCAATATCGCACTAACTATTCTTGTTATATTAACAACGGCTGGACTTTTTCTGGACAGACCTCATATAAAGAACTCTCAAAATTCAACTAAAATAACTAACAGTTCTGTTAGCAAATGGGCAAAGGCATGAGGAGACATTCACCAAATAGCATATACCAATGGCAAATAAGCAAATGAACAGATGTGCATTGTTAGCCATAAGGTAAATGCAAACTAGAATCACAATGAAATATCATTACACCTATTAGAATGGCTAACATAAAAAAAAAAGTAAAAAAAAAAAAAGTGACTACACCAAATGCTGGCAAGGATGTAGAGAAACTGAATGTCTCCTACATTGCTGGTGGAAACAAAATGATACAGCCACTCTGGACAATAGTCTGGCAGTTTCTTATAAAACTAAATATGCAACTACTACGTGACCCAGCAGTTGCACTCTTGGATGTTTATCCAAGGGAAATCAAAGCTTATGTTCACACACAAGCATGCCAAGAAATGTTTATAGCACCCCTATTTGCAAGAGCCAAAAACTGGCATCAGCGCAGCTGTCCTGCATCAAGGGAATGGTTAACCAGTTATGGTGCATTCATGCCGCTGGATACTACTCAGCAGTAAAAGAACCAACTGTGGACATATGCAAAGTTACACACTGTTTCATTCCACTTGTATGGCATTGACAAAATTAGAGAAGTGGAGAAAATCGTGATTTCTCTGGTGAGGGATGAGGGTGGGAGATAAGTGAGGGGAGGGAGCTGGGTGTACTTGTAAGGAGGCACCAGGAAGAGTCCTTGTGACAGAGCGGTTCTGTGTCTGCACCGTGTCAATACCCTGATTCTGATACTGTGCTGTAGTTTTGCAGGATGTTGTAATTGGAGGAAACTGGGTGAGGAATGTGTGAGAGCTATATTTCTTAAAACTGCATATAAATCTATAATTACTTGGAAGTAAAAAAGTTTAATTTAAAAAAATTACAAAGGGAAGGCAGGGATAATGGAAGGACATAATTAAAAGCTCTTTGTGGCCCAAAGGCCACAGTTTACAACTTCAGCCTAAGGCCGACCCAGGAGTCCCAGGTTCTCAGAGTTAGACTCAGGCATCCAACCTCCATGCCTCCCCTGCCCCAGTCAGCGAAGCTGCACAGCTCAGGCCCGAACCCCTCCAGTGTTTCCACTGCTTTGAGCTCTGGTGTGTCTCTGGTATTTCTATACCCTGTGAAGGTTGATTCCCCCACCTTAATAGCTTCCTGCCATGGAGCAGTACTCTTAAGGTGCCTTGTCTGGGCTGTTCTGCTTCCCAGAAGGAGCAGGGATTGTCCCTGGGGAAGCTGATAAGAAATGTGGGTGAGCTCGTACCCTGGCACGCAAGTGTTTATCAAGTAAATTATACCTACTACTTTGACTACAGAAGAAAACTCTTAAATGCACATGTAGTTCTTCAGAATACAGCTCTGTGCCAGAGAGAAAAGGGAGCTGCTTCTGTCAAGCAAACCCTGAAGTCTACAAAGCTTTACACCTCGAGGGAGGCTTTCTGAGACAGGGGAGGTCAGACCAGCCTCCCCCTGTCCCTGGGCACTTGCCCCGTGCAGCTCTCTCACTTGGCTGGCCCTGGGGTGAAGAGCTTCACTTTAAGATGAAGGTGGTAAATTTACGCAGAAGTTGATGGAGTTTTGGCTTCGGGGCCCTTCCATGCCCCGGCTCCTTTCAATTCCCCCCAACCCAATTTTGTAATCTTTTAAGGAAGGATTCCAACATCGTATATGTTTCAGACTTCATGGAATTTGCATTTACTCTTGGTAAAGGTTCCTTTGTAGAAACAACCCCAACTCTTGGTTTTCAGAATAATGGAGCTAGGATGGAACTTTCCCAAATTCTAGATACTAAGGGTTACAAATAAGGAAGAGATAAAGACAATATAAGCATAAAGAAGCAATGCAGTGCAAATACTACTTTCTTCTTCTCTACTAGCTAGCTTTCCCCAGCGCTCACAAGCTCTGGGAGACAGCTGGGTTCCTCACCTCCTGGTGCCCGATCTACTTCCACATAGAGGTGCCTTGTGATGATTCACCACCTAAAAACTGGTGGTTGATAGCATATGCTTTGAATGAAGACAGTCTGAGTTCAAATACCATTGCACTTCTTAGCAGCTGTGTGCTTGGACAAGTATTTTACCTCTGTGCCTCAGTTTTCACATCTGTAAAATAGGACAATATTAGCTGCCTTAAATTTGTCAGGTTATGCTGCAGGTAATCCAAAATTTCAGAAACTTGAAACAGCTTTTGAAGCTTTATTTCTTGTTCCTTTTGTTTGTTCACTGTAGGTCAGTGGGGTTGGATGGGAGAGGAGGCTGAGCTCATCTTGGCCCCACTCAGGACCAGAGTGACCAAGCCTCTGCCATTTGGAAAACTTGCTGTCAGCTCCGGTGCTGCAGTAGAAGGAAAGGTGGGGATTTGTCCATTAGCTCTAAATGTTTCAGCCTTAAATCAGTATACCACACACTCATTTCATCGGCCAGAGCAAGTCACGTGGCTATACCTGATAACGTCAGAGAGGTTGAGGAGTGCACCTTTCGCATGAGCTCAGAAGAGAAGGGTGTGTTGCCACACACACGTTAGGGTGCTCGGGAGGACTGAATGGCATAATGAAGTGCCTAGAAGGGTCCTTGGTTTTGTAAGGGTTCAGTAGGTGTTAATATGAAAACAAGAATGGAGGATTTCCTACCAAATTGTCAGGGATAAAAGTTGACCTTCCACAGGCAAATTAGAAAAACCAGCACTCATAAAAATTAAAAATTTTTGCGTATCAGAAGACACTATCAACAGAGGGAAAAGGTAACCCAAAGAATGGGAGAAAATATTTGCAAATCATATATCTAACAAGGGATTAATATCTAGAATATATAAAGAACTTCAACAATTCAGCCATGCCAAAACAACTCAGTTTTTAAAGTGAACAAGGACTTGAATAGATATTTGTCCAAGAGGATATACAAATCATCAATAAGCACATGGCAAGAGGTTCAGCATCATGAATCATTAGGGAAACTTAAATCAAACTGATAATCAAATCATACCTATTAGGATGACTATTTCAAAAAGACCAAAACAAAAAATAATAAATGTTGACAAGAAGGTGGAGAAATTAGGAACCTTATACATTGCTGGAGGGAATGTAAAGTGGTACAAACACTATGAAAAACAGTATGGTGATTCCTCAAAAAAATTAAACATAGAATTACCATGTAATTTAGCAATTGCACTTCTAGGAATATACCCAAAGGAAGTGAAAGCAGAAATTTGAACAGCTGTTTTGTACAACCATGTTCACACAATATTTTCACAATAGCCAAATGTTGAAATCAACCCACATATTCATCAGTAAATAAGTGGATAAACAAAATATAGTATATACATAAAAAATGGCTATGTTGCAGTAACACAAACGTCCAGCATTTAAATGACGCGTATTTCTCAGCCTTAAAAAGGAATGAAATTCTGATTCATGCCACAACACGGATTCACCGTGAAGATACGGTCAGACCCTGGGTCTCGGCCATCTTGGTTCTCACACAGTTCGGTCCTCGACCAAGTTGCTCACAGAAAAATGTCTCAGTTGTGCAGTGAGACTTCAGGTCTCGATTCTGTCTACCTGACAGCCCTTTCATGCTGATACCCATGTGATCAGTCACACGTCTCTTAGGCAACAGGCAAGGAGATTGGTTTTTGGACAAATCTCTTCTCGAACAGTTTTCCAGAACAAGTTAAGTTTGAGAACTGAGGTTCCACTGTATGAGGCTAAGTGATATAAGCCAGATACCAGAGGACAAATACTCTGTGATTTCACATATATGAGGTACCAAGGATGGGCACATTTATAGAGATGGAAGCAGGAAAGAGGTTAGCAGGCACTGGGGAGGGACAGCCGATCTGAAGTTGTTGCTTAAAGGGTACAGAGTTTCTGTTTGGGATGATGAAAAAATCTGGAATTGGATAGTCGTGAGTCGTGGATACTTAATACCACTGAATTGTACACTTAAAATTTTGTGGCAAAATTTATGTTATGCATATTTTACTACAATAAATCAAAAAGAATTGAACCAAGAATAAACAGAACACTTAAATAGTCTAATTACCTCAGAAAAGGTTAGAAATGTTTTTAGAGATGCACCCTTAAAAAAACACAAGGGCCAAATGGTTTCTCAGCCCTGTTTCGTATTTTAACTACAAAAGAATAACGATTCCAATGTTACTTAAACTATTGTAAAGCATAGAACAAAATGGAAAGCTAGATCTGTTTTATAAAAGCATTATAAACCTAATACCAAAGCCAGGGAAATATAAATTAGAGAGAGAGAAAGATAGTACAAGAGCTATAGATCCATCTCAATTATGAATATAAATACAAAAACTCTTCATGACATTACTGAAACGAATACAGAACTTAACCAGAAACAATACTGTGTGACCAAGTGGAGTTTGATCCAGGAATGCAAAGTTGATTTCATAATTCATAGTACCAAGAAATTAAAGGAGAAAAAACACATGATTATATTGACAGTTTCTGAAAAGGCAGTGATCCTAAAAAAACCCAGAAAATTAGAGAGGACAGTCCTTATATCCTGACCATAGTTCATCACGCACTGGACCACGATGCTTCGCTGTCAGTGTGTCAGCCCGTGGAAAATGCAGCCCGAGTGGCTTCCTTGGAGAACATGAGGCCATTAAGTGAGCGCTTTAACACTCGGGGACAGACACACTGTAGGGACCCAGAAAGTCCTTCACAGCCTTTTAAGCTGACTGAAATATTTTGGCCCTTCTTGCTGGTGGAACTTTCCAGAAGCAAGTCCAAGCCTGGTGGTTACAGGATCACCTCAGAAGGAATTCACTTATTAATTAACCGATTATATTTGAATAATTGACTTCTAACAATATACATTTCAAATCACCTCTCCAAATTATTTATGATTATTAGGCCATCCCCAAAGTAGGACTTAGAGAAGCATTCTGAAGCTTTTTGGCACAGGACTCGGACCCATTTACAAGAGAGGATTGTTACCTTACGGACACCCCAGCACCCTCCCACGCGGGACCGGGCGGTGGGTGCTCAGTGCAGGGGTTTGATGTCAGCTTCCGTTACATTCGAGGTTAGAATTAGCCTCTTCTTCCAACCTGAGTTGTCTTGAGTCCTGATTTTGCTCGTCCACGGAATTGACTCCCTCGCTGCTTCTTGTCACCTTAGTCTAAGATGTGGTGCGTCACTTGTCCATGCAGACAGGTAGACAGAGCGCGTTTCCAGCAAGGAACTTTTTTTTTTTAAGTAAAGTTTTATTTTTCTCACTCTCCTTTGATCTGTGGCACTTTTTTTCTTCACTTGTTTTCTTCTGAACATCTTTAAAACTTTGTGTTCATTAAGTCATAACCTTTGAAGGACCTGGAAGTTTTGGACCCAAATCTCCACCAGTCCAGACAGCTGAGACTCGGGACTGTCTGTGATAAGAGGACGCTGGGGGCACCACGGAAAGTCGGCAGTTAAAACCTGGGTGGTTTTCCGCCATTAAAACCTGGGTGAGCGGCCGAGGGGCCAGGGCTCTGCTGTGCATACTTCTGCCACAAGGAAGATTCGGGATCTTGAAAAATCATTGAACCTTTTTCCCTGGCTGTCTTCCTCCACATTAAACTCTCAGAGACCCTCTTCAGTGTGAATGTTACATGGTTTCTAAAATATGCACCGCTCTTATTTTTCTGGCATTGTAACTTCTTGATTCTACATCTCTGTCCTTTGTTATTTTCTTAATGCTACAGATAATATAGACATTATTCGCCTCGAAAAGGACTGCAGTTACAAAGTCATCACGGGGATGTAAAGTACAGCATAGGGAGTACAGTCAGTAATACTGTAATAACTGTGTGTGGTGCCAGGGGGCAATAGGCCTGGGGGATCACTTCCTAAGTTATATAAATGTCTAACCACCATGCTCAACACCTGAAACTAGCATACATTGAATGTCAACTGTAATTGAAATTTTTTTCATTAAAAAAAAAGATAGTACAACCCTGATCTATTGTATTTCTCATGATCTCCTGAAGAAAGGAACTGTTGTCGTTTTGAAATTATTATACTAACCTAACTAAATTCTTCCTGTTAAACTGTTTCCTGCTGTGTGTATCACATGTATGTGTCTGTCCTCCTTGTAATACCCCCAGCTAATATGCTTAAATTGTTTATTTCTTGGAGTTAGTGGGTCTCAAGTCCTTTATTCTTCTTTGCCCCATGTCTCTGTGTGACCTTGGGCATAAGCATGTGACTGAACAAAGATGGTGTTCCAGGAATCATTCACGAGACAGGTGGTGTCAGTCTGAAAGGCCTGCCCCTAAGTAAGGAGGATCCAAGACCCAAGCAGCAGAGAGGAGCTGTGGCCCAGCCTCCGAGTCTCAGCTGGAGTGAGATGTGACCAGATCTCCGTCCAGGACTCCCAGCCCCATGGAGTCAGGGGGAGGGCAGGGTCTTTCTGGTCTTGTTTCTGTGGGTTGTCATTCCCAAATGCTCCCTGACCCCCACCCTGGGGTCAGCCCCTACCTCGGGAGGCCTCTCCTATATGAACACCTTTGTCTGCCTGGGGCCGTCCAGTGAGAAGGGTTAAGCACCATATCTGAACACATGCTGGGAATAAAGCCCATCTGCTTCCTTTCATGGCGCCTTTTAAGCTTGTTCCTTTTGGCTGGGCTTCCTTGTCATCCTTGTTGGCAGGAGATCTTTATCTGAACAGGAATGCTCCCCCTGGAATGTTCCCTGACAGAGCCCACCTCCTCCAGGTGGGAGTTGGCCTCTTCAAACTGTGTAGTGGAGACCATTTGTTCTGTGCTCCCTTCACACATACAAAGCTAGACAGTTCTGTGTGGCCCGTTACTGTCACTGTGCCTAAGCATCGACAGAAAAGGTGCACAGAAAGAGGCGGATAAAATGGTAACAGTTGTATTGGGCGGTAGCATCACAGATGATTTTCTTTTATCTTCCAAATCTTTAGGAGTGCCACTATGTTGCATATACATTCTTTTAAGACCTGGGCTGCTCTGGGCTGCAGCGGTGCGGGCTGTAGTCGCGTGCTGACAGGTGTGGGTGAGAGCATCGTGAAGAGTGTGCCCAGAGGGGCGGCTCTTGCTTGGACAGGCCCAGCACGGCGGGGTTCGCCCAAGGGCCTGTAGCTGCTCTGGGGAGGATTGCCCCGGCCCGCCTCTCAGGCCTGGCCCCCGTCGGAATCACCGGGGCAGGCTGTGTAACAAGTCAAGCCTGGGCCACACCGTGGAGAGCTGGGCCAAAACCTGTGGAGGAGGGGCTCGGGCAAAAGTAGAGGTTGATAGACAGACAAACAGACCAGCGTCTCCCCCCAGGTGATTCTCTTGTCTCTCTGTCCTTGAGTGCCTAAGGGAGGCGGCTTATTTCCACGTACCTTCAAAGGTCAGCATCTGGGAGTCTTGGGAGCTTTCTGAGGGAGAGACATGGAGCCTCCCTGCCAGGGGCAGCCTCCCTCACCCCAACGGCAGGAGAGTGGAGGTCAGCATGGGGGCTGGCATCAGGCAGCCCGGGTGGATCCAAACTCTAATTATGTGCTGTATGACGTAGAGCAAGCAACAGTCTCTCCATACCTTGCTTTTTCTCATTTGTAAAATGCGCTTAATGACGCTGCCTGCCTCACAGGTGATCAGGAGAACGGCACAAGCAAATATTGTGCACGTAAAACTCTTAGGATAGTGCCTGCCATGTAGTGAGTGTCCCATAAGTGTTAGCTGCCTCTGTCCCTTGCTCTTGTTCTCATTGTTATTGGTCTCCCTGGTGCCCTCAGGGCCTGGGGTCAGCTGGGTTGAACTGCTCTTTGAGGATAACTGGGGTAGGACCCGGTACAAATCGATGCTTCTAAACCGTCTTCCTCTTCTCACTCATGGTACATAGTCTTTTCTCCTGTTCCCATTTCTCCCACTGGCCAGGCCCAGGGGTGTGAGATGATCAAAGTTGCACCCTTGAGTCTGTCATTCACACTCAGGGCATTGCGGCCTTCTCCATTTGTCAGGTAGGAGCTTGGAGTGTCCTTGCGTGCTGAGCGGGAGCAGCTGTTTCCCTTAATAGCTCCACTTCTGTTGTTTTTCACAGTGTTCTGGAAAACCACGTACATTTCTGCTGCTTTCTTGCTGTTATTTGGTGGGTGGTGGTGGTGGTGCGTGTGTGTGTGTGTTTAAGGGGGTGGTCTTGTGTAGGAGAGCCCAGGGGATGGGGGTGCACAGCTTTTGGTCAGTGGGAAACCAATTCCTACTGCTGACACCAGAAAGGGGCCAGACACAGGGGGAGTGCTGAGCCCACGCAGATAAGCCCCCAGGTCACTGCTGCAGCTGCTTCGATGCCCCAGGATGCCTATACCTCCTTTGAGGGACTGAGACACCCCAGAACTCGAAGTCCACAGTCATCCTATGCTCTCCATTTCTCTGAGGGCAAGCCTGGAACTGTGGGATTTGCTCTAGCGTCCCTTGTTGCCCCAGCCACCCTGTGAGTGAGGAACACTGGAACCTGTTTGATATGCCCCCACCCCCATGCCCCAAAGTCAACTTGCTTGATCATTTGCGGGAAGCACCTGGGCTTCCTAAAAGGGACCCTAGTGCTGTGGGAGTGGGGACAGGAAGGCCAGGGACATTTCTTCTTGGAGAATCAGTCCTTGCGTTCCCACTCAAGGACTCTCTTCCAGCAGAGGCACAAGACCTATACCCATGGACTATGTTTCAAGAGTGGAAGTGGCGAGGGGACCAGGCTGGGCTGGTGGGAACCCCGGCCCTCCTGCTGGGTAGGGCCCGCCTGGCTGTCCCAGTGCTCCGAGGTCCAGCTCTCTGCCCAGGTCCACTTGCCTTGGAAAACACGTCACTGGTCTTTGCCAAGGCAAAGGTGTGGAGTGTCGAGGAGGAGGGGGAACAGCTGGGGTGCCTTTGGGGTTAGGGCTGAGGGCATTGGAGGGAAGGGAATCTCGTGTTAGGTGGTGGGTGTTACCCCATTCACCCTAACTCAGTCCTGTGGGGCAGGGCACGGAGCCGTTTCTGATTCACAGACAAGGGAACAGAGCTCGGGGAGTGCGGTGCCCAGAAGCACACACGTGTTACTAAACAGAGCAGGGATCGAACTAGACTCCTCCTCGGACTACAGGGCCTCTGGCCTTTTGTTTCTCCACAGAGAGGGTTCTCTGCCGACTTTGGGTTAGGCAGGAATCTCCAGTTGCGGACCATTTTGTCAGTAAGTTTGAGTTTCTACAGCGCCCTCTGGAGGTGACCTGGTTTGAACCACAGCAGCATTTCCTTCATCAGACTTCTGATTGCTGGTGTCCAGTTGGACACACATGTCCCCTCCCTGCACCTTGCTTCCCACCAGCAATAGGTGGTTGCCAACGAGACGCTCCTCAGGGCTCTTCTGACCCTGGTGGCCGCCGACTCCTGAGCTGTGGCCTCCCCCCAGCCTCTCCCCGGGCAGCCCTCCCCGTCAAGCTCTGCAGGTTCCAGGTGCTCAGACCCACCGTCTCCCGTCATCCTGCCGGCCTTCCTCACAGCACACATCTTCCTCCGCCCACAGGCAGTGAACTTGCCTGTGTTTCAGAGCCCCTGTGAAGGTCACTTACCCATCTCCTTGAGGGGGACGCGGGTTGACGGATGGATCCTGGGACCAGGCCCTGAGGATGGGACCCGGTTACTCTGCTCCGTCTGATCAGCCGTGGACATTTCGTTTGGGGCAGGGGTATCAAACTCATTTCCACCGGGGGCCACTGCAGCCCCAATGTGGCCTTCAAAGGGCTGAATGTAATTTCAAATACTTAACTGTTAAGGCATAGCTACATTTACACAGTTTTAAAATTATTTTGGCCCTTTGAAGGCCACCATGAGGCTGCTGTGATCCCCAGTGAAAGAGTTTGACACCCTGCTCTAGAGATTCAAGGGGACGTGCGCCAGCCACAGTCGTCAGCCAAGGACGGTCCCTTGTCTCAGGCGTTGCTGTTTTATGAAGACTTTTTATAACCCGCTTTCTTGGGAGTAACTTTTTCTTAATTAAGAATTCTAATTTTAAAGTGAGCTCTGACCTCTTTCTTTCCCGAACCATTCTAGTGCTTTGATTGCATTTCTTGGTAGAAATTAAGATCCTTCAGCATTTGCTATCTGTTTCTCCCCATGGCTAGTTACCCACGGCAAACTGGCATTTTATTGAGACCCTAAATGGGGTTAGCCTGCTGGAGTGTCAACGAGGGCCTTTGGGAAGTTTCGTTGGGGTGCTGAAGGGGAGGGAAGGCCGGTGGGACTTCGTTCCTCCGGTGTGTTTCAGCCCGGCTGGGGGCTGCGGTGAAATGATGTCTGAGATGGGGTGGAAATGTTTCTTCATGGTGAACTTGAGGGAGAAATCGAGGGGGCATAGCTTCTCCTTTAGAGTTTGGAGAACTCAGAGTTTGGCACGGTCAGTTCTCCCAACAGAAGTTGATTTGTGCCGAAGAGGGTTATTCTGGGCGTCATCCTCAGCAGCCACGTGCTTAGGGCAGGTGCAGGGAATGGTCATCTCCATGACCCCACGACAGGGCGGAGAAGCCTTCTCAGGGGCACAAGGAGGTGTGCGCACAGTTGTGTTCTGCACACCACCGAACACCCTGCACGTCTGTGGGTCGGGTACTGGGTGAACAATGATAAGTGAACTGGAACTACATTTGAGAATATGAAAAAAAATCTTGAAAACATAATGTTGGACCAAAAAATTTGCCAAACAATATTGTACAGTTTAATACTATTTATGTAAGGTTTGGAGATAAGCAAATCAATGTTTGTATATTGTTTATGGCTACAAACATGTAAAATATAATAAAAGGCAAAAGAATGGCGAATATTAAATTTAATTTGGCTACCTCAGGGATGGGGAGACAAGATTTGGGAGGGGTTCACAGGGCCCCTGTGCTTTCCCTAGTGTTTTCTTAAAGTGATTAGTGAATATGTACATTTAAAAATATCATTCATGTTTTTGAATGGTTGAAATAATTTTGTAATTTTCAAGTTTGTTTTTTTAAAGGGGAAGAATGTGTTCTGATCAGTTTGGCCAGCAGTTTGAGTTCTGAGTAATTGCCAAGTAGATTTTTCTGGAGCTGATCAGTTTGGCCTTTTGCTGTTCTCCCATCACACGCCATCAGATTCACTGTGGCCACTTCATCATCCCTGAGCTCTAGCACCAGTGGGCACATAGAAGAAAATATGAAACTCTCATTTTTCCTTGTGTTGTTTTAATGAGTGGGGAGCAAAAATTATGCACTGGAGATTTTCACATTTCGAGCCTATTTTCTTCATGATCACAGTGCCAGTAGCCAAGGTTAACTGAGATGAACTTGAATACAGGGTAAATCCATAAGACTCTCCTGCCAAAGGAAGGTGAGGGGGAAGGGCCACCACACACCCTGCTCCGGGGTGATGCTGATGTCCTGTTTTGAAATCGGTGTTTGCTTTGCATTAACAGCATGGCCGGACCCCCCTGCATCTTGCTGCCAACAAGGGTCACCTTCCTGTGGTCCAGATCTTGCTGAAGGCAGGCTGCGACCTCGATGTTCAGGATGACGTGAGTAGAAGCCACCCTTCTCTCAGGGGTGGGTTCAGAGGAGCTTATCTGTCTGGAAGCCCGAAGCACAGCGTGTGACCAGCTGTGAGGCGGCAGGGTAGTGGATGCTCTTCAGCGCTTTTTACTTCCACAGGGTCCCCATGGTGGGAAGAATTTACTCCTGAAGGCGTATACTGGGGTCCCTTCTCAATAGCAAGTTAGAGTTTGGGAATGTGGGGTAGTTTCCTGGTCATGGTTCATTTCCTATCTAGTATCATTCAAGTGCACAGCCTCAAGGGCATTTTGCCTGTGTCCTGGCTCAGTGTGAAAGAACACACTCTCTCCCTCTTCTCTCCCTCTCTCTCTCTCTTTCACACACACACACACACACACACACACACACACACACACACACACACGTGTGAGTGTGGGTGGGGCCTGCCGGAAACGTGAGTGATTGCCAAGCTTACCATGAGAGAGAAAGTGGGGCTTAAAACTTAATTGTATTCCTTTTCTCACCTTGATATCACTTAGTGAGTGAGTATTTAGTTTAAAACAACCTTTTCAAAGAAAACCAAATTGATCTCATAGAACCCAAGAAAACAGAGGCCTCCAGAAAGAGTTCACTCTGGCTCTGCCATTGTTAAGACTCAGCTTCTGAGTCTCTTCATTCAAATGATCTAGAGAGAGACTCTGGTTGGCTCCTTTGGAGTCAAGATCCACTCCTGAGCCAATCAGCAGAGGAGTGGGGTCACATAGTATGTGGGGTGCCCTGGTGGGTCTTCGGGAAAGGTGGCCTCTCTAAGAAGGGGATAGAAAAGATTATGTAAACTGTTATCCAATTAACTATCAGGAAAAAGTCCTCAGGTAACGTGACTCGGAACTGTTTCTAACTCTAGTTTGTATAGCAGGACCTCTAAGAAATAAGCGCTTTTGTGAGGAACACAGAATCTGGGGGTTTTGCACATACTTCCTCTTCTAGATTCACCTTTAATAACAGTGGTTATAGAGGATTATCCAGCTTCAGACTTTCAGAAGGCTAGGATATGCATTACCAAAGTGCTTCTAGGTTTCTGTGGGCCTCTGTGTCGAGTTCTAAACCTTCGCAAACTCACAAGCAAGGACACCATTCTCAAAGCAATAACTAGATGTGTCATTGTGTTATGATGGGTAGAAGGTTGTCCAGTGCCATTTGTAAGTCTGTGGTCATACTTGCAACCTGTCAGGTCATCAAGAACATCAGTTTAAAAAAACATTGATCCACCTTTAAGCTGTTGATTTGTACCTTGGGTCATAATTTATTTTATTTTATTTTCCCATAATGTAGTCATCATAACATTGATGATTATATCATATCCTTCAATGAAAGTGAAAATACAGGGAGAAAGGAGATTCTGACCCCAGAAAAGCAGGCCTTGGAGTTGCTGGTGCACCCGTCTGGCCTCCTGTTTGGGGAACCAAAGCCCTTGCTTGCCACGGCAGCCAGGCTGCAATGCCAGGTGTGCTGACCTGTCCCAGCCCCACACTCCTGCCTGAGGTCTAATGCAGCAAGGGCCATGCTAGCTTCCTGGAACCTCTGCTCTTTGTATCAGACAAGACAGGGGCATGACTGGTAGCAGTTCTCACAGGGTGACCGAGGGGAGCCATGTCACTGTGGCCCGTCAGCTCCACTCCTCACGGGGGCACCCCCTTTCATTGTTTGGGGTTACTGTTTGTTTTCTTTCATCTACTCCACCTCACACAGCACAAGTCACACATCGCTTCTCCCAGATAACTTTAATCAAAACAAAATAAGAATACAACAAAACAGTGTAAAACGAGGAGGGAGAAGGTGGGGTGGACCTTCCCTGGTTCTGAAGTAATGCATTGCCAGAATATGGTTCGTGTCTGTCTGCTGTGTATTTGCCATGCTTGTTGATGGTCAGCCTGGAGACTTATGCAAGAATTGGAGGAAGAAAACTCCTTATGGGTGTTCTTTCAAGAAGCTGAGAAGTTCATTATTGAAAAAAGTCATTTCAGAAGTTACCTGTATTGTAAGGCATTATTTGGATGATGAGTAGAAACAGAGAATGTTAATGTTGTGAAGCATTTATCCCTAACTTCATATTCTACAGATACTGTCCTTTATGTCATGGTAAAGACTGAGAATTAGTTGAAGAATGACCTCCAGTGGCCTGGAGTGGGATTATTATGAATTTGAACCTGTGGAAACCAGTTCTTTAGAATATGCCACCCCAGGAGCAAATTCCCTCTCGCTTCCCGTCAATCCTGTCAGCTCTCACTGGAGCTCTAACGCCGTCTCTGATTGGTCAATGAGCAATCACACAGCCCCCATCTCAGAGGTAGTCCAGGACCCTGTGGCCATGGTAAAAGGCATGAAGGAAGAAAATAATAAAGAAAACCAGAGAAGAAAGGCTAGGAAGAACCCTAGAAGACCAGAGACAGAAAAAGAGGTCAGCAATTTGCTTTGCGCACCCAGCCTGCCCTGAGCTTCCTTGCGGCACGTCTGCCTGTGTCACCTGGGAGGGGTTCCTCCTGATGAGGGGCATGTTCCACCTTTGCATGACTGCGGTTTCTTCCATGAGCTTAGCTTTGGAATCTGCTCACTCTTTTCTACCACGTTAGGAGAGAATACTAAAAGTATTTCAGAACAAAGATTTAGACCTCAGAGCTTCCAAACCTCTTAAAAATCCCAAAGTAAGAAACACTTATGTCAGAAAGATTAAAGCTGGCAGTTCATGTACTTTACAAACAGGTCAGCATGTTCCAAATGAAAGTGCCAGACTACAAGGTTGCTGGCTCTTCGAGTTTCCAGCCGCAGCATTTTTCCTTCTGCTTCTTTGTAGTTAATCATTCGACAAGTACTTCTTGGGCACCTGTAGTGGCCACGGCACTGCACCAGCGCACTTAGCTTGATGATTCCATAAAAGGCAGCCCCAATCCCACAGGGGTACCTGATGTTTTTAAAGGCCTGTCCTAAGGTTAATTGGCTTCACAAGTTGGAAATAGGGGTGAGTGCAAAGAACCTTGACAATTCTGGCCCAACCACACAACCTGAATGAGCTGTTTGGTTATCTTAGGCTAGGCACTGACCTGCGTTGGACCTTTTTTTTTTTTTAATCAATAAAGTGAGGGAATCGGCTCTGGCTGGTGTGGCTCAGTGGATTGAGTGCCAGTCTGTGAACCAAAAGGTCACCAGTTCAATTCCTAGTCAGGGCACATGCCTAAGTTGTGGGCCAAGTCCCCAGTAGGGGGTGCTTGAGAGACAAGCACACATTGATATTTCTCTCCCTTTCCATCTTCCTCCCTTCCCCTCTCTAAAAATAAATAAATAGAGAGGGGAAGGGAGGGAGAGAGAGAGAGAAAGATACATCAATGTGCGGTTGCTGGAGGCCATGGCCTGCAACCCAGGCATGTGCCCTGACTGGGAATCAAACCTGAATAAATAAAATCTTTTAAAAAATAAATAAAATGAGGGGATTGGATGCCATGGCACCTGGAGCATAGTAGGGAGTCAGTGAGTGTCCACTGAACAAATAAGGAATAAATGCTGTCAAGTGCTATATTTATCCCAGCTTTTTACTTTATATTTCCCCAAAGTCTCAGAATGTCATGTTTAATTTACACCATATAGAAGTAAGGATTATGTCACAGTTGCTTCTTGGGCCTGTTAATAAGTATGTATTGAGGCCACATTTTGTTCTTTTCTGTGTCATATGTCAAAGAAGAAATATTTCAACAGTAAATTTTAGTTTTATGGGAGGAAAAATTGATTCACATGTAACAGACCCCGTTCCAATCGAGGTTCTGAAGTTGTTCAATTGTTTGTCTTGTGTTCTTAAGAAGAGCAGCTCTGAGATAGCCTGAGGCAGCCCTTGCTTATATATTTCATGTCTCTCGGAGCCTTTATTTCTCCTCGGGGTAATCTAAGGGTGGCTGGTTTTTATATACCAGAGAAGGTTTCTTCCTTCAGTGTCCCAGGACCACCTCATCCAGTGTCAACAAGGCTCGTGGTGCAGCTAACGGATAGCCACTTATGGTGGGGAACAGTCGACTTTGGCCCTCACCAGTGTTTATCTGCTGATGAGGCAAGGACTCAGGCTCTGAGGGAGGGCTCCGTCTCGGGGGCTGAAACTGGGGGGTGGGCTGTGGCCTGGAGACAGGCAGAGCCGCTCAAGGTCCCCGCAGAGAGAGGGGAGAGGCGGGAGAACACCTGCGCCAGGTGGCAGGGGGCAGTGCGTGTTCGCACTGTGGCCTCACACAGTTGTTAGAGCTCTGGGAGTCTTGATAATCTGTCTGGAAATTGACTCCCAAGGGCGGAACTGAAGTTAGGTTTAGCTTCTGTCTCTGAGCTCGAGTACCACAAAGGGAAGTTCTCTCGAGGGAAGCGAATACAGTAGATTCATGCTGAAAGCAAGTAATAAATAACAGTGACACTCCAGCTCCAAAGCTGCCTCATTTCATGATTTAGTGGTGGCTCGTGAAACATGATAAAACATTTGACCACAAGCAATGCTTAGGGTAGGCTGCTCCCGCATCAGCACGGGCCCTTGGTGCGAAGGCTGGTGTGGTGGATGCAGCTGACATGACCCGTGTGCCCAGGGCTCACTGCTCACGCTTCATGCACCACATGGACAGAGCAGTTCAGTTCTTGCAATGTGAAAAGGCTCTGATTGGTCCGAGGAGTGCTAGTTAGAGTGCCGGCGGTTCGTGGGAGTATTAAAAGGCCTCTCACCATTAGCGGTGTGATTGGGTCCGTATTTGCTCGGTAAGAGTGAGCCCTGGCTCACCTTTCTCATCGGATCTGTCATAAATTTCACTGTAGGTCCATTTTGGGAAAACCCATCACCATTCTGATGGGAAAATGGACAGTCTTAGAAATTTTTACAGAAACTTTTAAAAAATAAGGCATGGGCAATTTCTCATATGATTACTTGCTTGTGCATTAAGTATACCTCACTTGGGAACACTTCAGGTGTTTCACATGGGTGTGCGAGGGTTTGCACACCTGCCACCGCCAATCCAGTGGCCATGTTCTTTCGCCTGCACGCCTCACAGAAAGTGTCCTCTTTGAATAAGGGGCCTGGGAAAGTGGAGAAAACCAAGCCTACACTTAATTCTTTCAAAGTGCATTGTTTTAAATTCCAGGGAGTTTAGCAAGTCTTCGTTAGGGTTATTTATGGGCAGCAGTGCATTGCTCTTTGAAAAATCTTCAAGGCTACTGTTTTATAGACTCTCTTCTCTTGGGCTAAGGACCAGGGATGCCCTGGGGGGTATCACTGCCCCTCTGATTCTCCACCAAGAAACTTCATTTATGCAGAACTCTCACCACCCAGATCACAGAACCCAAGGGAAGGGCGGCCCCTGAGGACCACCCATCCCCTCCTGTTACAGGCGAAGGAGAGTTTTCACACTGATTGCCCGCCTCCCCGTTCACACGTGGACCCCAGGTTGGACTCGATTTGTCTGGACTTGACTAGCTGAGTGTCTGTCAGGGATAAGGTGTGCTCTCAGGGGCCTTCAGAACGCTCTCATTCCAGTCCTGACGGTCGTACCTCCAGGAGCATTTAGTCTTTTCTCAGCTGCAATTACGGGAAAGAGTCCATTTCCCCTTGGCGCCCAATGAAGAAAGAAAAGGTCTGCAATTCCAGGAATCTAGTCACAGAGCGAGGGGTCAAATGCAGCATAAATCACTGAGGATGCTGTCGGGAAATGTCAGGAAGGGCTTCTTAGAGCTATGCAGTGACAGCTCGTGTCCCTGGGATCCCCTGGTGATGCAGCATAAACCCCTGCATCCCTCTTGGCCAGTACAAAGCAATCAACAATGAACACCCACCGTCAAATCATGAGTGCTGCATTCTCACATAGCTGGATGGCGACTTCTCTGAAAGCAGGGAGCTGGAGAACTCAGGGAGTAGAGATTCCAGGCATTGCTGCTATAACTGCATAGCACACACAGTCCTGCCCTCAGACCCGCTCTTCACAGATGTGACAGCCTCAGTCCGGCTGAACACTGCCACCTCCTTGGGCAGTAGGTGAGGGCCTGACCCTCGTGCTAACGTCAGGGCTGCAGCCAAGGCCTGTTCTGTGGTTGGCTTAAGGTTCCTACTGAACAAAACTGCTCTGCCTGGTGTGTGTTGTCTACTAACCAGACCGCAAAGCCCGCCTTGTCCATGGTGGTGACCAGTCTGCTTTGTGTGGGCGGTGTCCTGTGTTGCAGTGAGTGAGTGAGTGAGTGGTGTAGGTGGTAGGGGAGAGCTGACCCTGTTTCTGCCTCCGTGTTGTTCTGCAGGGGGATCAGACCGCCTTGCACCGGGCCACGGTGGTGGGGCACACGGAGGTCATCTCGGCGCTCATCCAGGAGGGCTGCGCCCTGGACCGGCAGGACAAGGTGAAGTGGGACACGCCTGCCCAGGGGCCCCCTGGCAAGATGGTATCATTCCTAAGTTATCACTCATGGGTTAGCATGATGAAATCAGCCCAAATTTCCTTTCAATGAGTACTTGATATCCTAGTGAAATTTTTAAAAATCCTTCCCCTGTTACAGCTGTGGGCAACCACATAAGCATAAATCGTAACAAAAACAAAAGGTCTAGAAGTAATGGCGTGTACCCCCCCAACCCCCCAATTGCTTTCTCCACTCCCCCCGCCCTTTTTCCTTCTTATTCTTTGATAAACAAGCAAGTTAATTTTTAAAACTATATTGCAAGAAAAAAATTAGTAAAATCACTTTTTTAAGAAATCCCAATGACATAGATATTAATCCAGTGTTCCTAAATTGTCAACCAACCTTAAAACAGGGAAATGTACAATTTTGTGCAATTCAGTCTGTTTACTGTATTTTTTATTTTTTTAAAGACTGTATTTATTTATTTTTAGAGAGAGAGGAAGGGAGGGAGAAAGAGAGGGAGAGAAACATCGATGTGAGAGATGAACATCAATTGGTTGCCTCCCACATGCCCGCACCGCGGACCTGGCCCGCAACCCAGGCACGTGCCCTGACCAGACCTGGGCATGTGCCCTGACCGGGATCGAGACTGCAGACCTTACACTTTGCAGAGGGCAGTGCCCAACCCACTGAGCCACACCAGTCGGGGCCTGTTTACTTTTTTTTTTAATTGTTGTTCAAGTACAGTTTTCTGCGTTTTTCCCCTTACTTTTTTAAACAACTTTTTGTTCAAGCATATATGCAGAAAAGTACAGAAATAATAAGTGCCGAGCAGTGAGGTTTCACTGCCTGAGCCCATCTGTGCGAGCACTCAGATCCGGACACCAGACGTCACCTTTCCAGTCACTTCCTTTGCTTTCTACTTCGTACAGTCAGTCCCTTGGGCCAGGCCACCCACTGCTACTTCCTTTTCCAGCATGCCCCACTCCCTGGCCTTATGTACTGTGGTCTTTGAGACCCTAGACTTCCCCTTGTGAGTGCCAGCTGCATTAGGCCTTGTCTGTCGGTGTGGGTGATTGCAAGTCTAAGCCAGACCCTGGATATAATCCCATCTTCTCACAGCTGCCTGCCCTGGGCCCCGGCCTGAAGCTCGTGGAGGGTGGTTCTGATTCTCCCCCCGACTTGCCCGCCTCCTCCAAACCCTGACCCTCCATGCCCCACCCACTCAACCCACTGCACTTAATATCTTTTTTTGTAAGTTAAGCAAATACAAGTTATCTTCAGTTGATTGATTTTGTTTAAAAGCCACATATTGAGGAAACTTATTACAAATCACTGTTGTTTCAGTGTTGTGTATTTCTTTGGTGCCCTGAGGCTTTTGGATTAAACTGGGTGAGATTAAAATTTGGGAAGAAAAAGGAGAGCGGGTATCTCCCTATCTGGTGCCTGGGCCCTAGAATTTATGAAGTTGGACCCTATATTTGCCCAGTCTTTGCAAGGTTCTCTCTGGGGCCAGGAGCAGAGCAGAGCCCAAGAGGTGATGGAAGTAGGAAGGAATGGACATTTTCTATCCTGATATTGCTTTCTGTTAAATGTAACTGTGCCTTTCTTAACTGGGGTTCCCATAGGAACAGAAGCCCCAGTGCTTAAGGCATCCATTGCACACCATGAGTCTAGACTGCATCTGGACTGGCACTTGTTGTATACCATTTCTGGGAGAATGGAGAAACTGGCTACTCAAGTCACTTTTCTGGACTGTGACGCAGATGAGGAATCCTGGTTGGGAAAGGCCCTGTGGTGTGCCCTGAAAGCACACTCAGGTGTATTGACTTCAATGAGATGAACGAGGTCACGGGTAACGTGCTTTCCCTCTGCGTATATTCCACAGGATGGGAATACGGCCCTGCACGAGGCATCCTGGCACGGGTTCAGCCAGTCAGTCAAGCTGCTCGTTAAAGCAGGTGCTAACGTGCTTGCCAAGAACAAGGTGAGGCCCTGCAGGTGCTAGAAGACACACACAGGTGAGGGTGGCTGCGGGCTTCCTTCCCTGGACAAGAGCCTCCTCTCACAGAGCAGAGAGAAAGCTCAGGGGAGCACGTGGAGCCCGGCAGGGAAATGAAAGCTTGAACCGGCTTCGTGCACACAGTCTGGGTGGTGAGCCAGAGAACCTGCTGGGGTGGCCTTGGCTTCCTTGGATCTCTCCTGGCTCTCCCTGCTTTGCCGCTGGTGAGCGTGGCTGTCCTCATGGAGACAGGGAAGGGTAACAGCTTTCCTTCTCCCTCTTCTCCTCTGTCTCCCCTCTCCAGTCACTCCTCAGGTCTTGCCTTTTTCGCATCTACCCCTCTCCTTCCATGCTTATTATTGATGTGTCCCTGGATTTCAGAAGTGTCACCGCAGACTGACCGACTGGCCCAGTCCCTTCCCCATCCTGCTCTGAAACCTTTCAGGAAAGCTCCTCAACCGGACGCTGTCTCGGGGCCTCCCCAGAGTGGCCTCAGCCTATGTCTGGAGCCTCTTTCCTGTGCCTTTCCTAGCATGTGCCTCCTGTGCCGTCAGCTTGGGCTCACTGTCCCCTACGGATGCCCCCTCCCGTAGGGGTAGCCTACTCCCTGTTCCTGCCTGCAGACTTCCACCCCGGGCCCCCAAGACCACACTCCCTGGCCAGTAGTGCAGAGCCCTGAGTTCCCACTCCAGGTGAAACAGCCGAAGCTGTTGGAAAGCACAGGCAAGGTGCCATTTCAAAAGAGGGACTTGGACGTTCTACATGAGCCACAACCTCTGGGGCAAGTTGTAGAAAGGTACTCCTGCCCCCAGCTTTACTGAAGTATAACTGACAAAATTATAACTTATTTAAAGTGTACAGAGTGATATATTGAGTTGGCCAAAAAGTCCATTACAATTTTTTTTCTGTAAAATAAGACATTTTTCATTTGCACCAGTAACTATTGATTTGGATATTATGAGTATGTCGTTTATCTCCTGTTACTGGTTTCTAGTGGGCAGAGGCCAGGGTGCTGCTACACATCTTCCAATGCAGGAGGCGGCCCACAGCAAAGATTTGGCCAAATGTCAGCAGCACCAAGAAACTCTGCAGACCACTTCTGATGTGCTCAGCACAGCACCTTCTCATACTCTGCACAAATCTTTTTTTGCATTTCAGTTGTGTTTTTACCTTTTTTGAAATAGTAAAGTGTAATAGCCAAAAATGTTGCCTATTTTCTTTCATCTTTAACATTAAAGTGGCTGTACAAAAATTTATCAATTTTGTTAGGTCTTTTAAATGCATGCTGATATGACAGCTGTCACAACACAGTGGAACAAAATTGTTTTGAATAAAGTTAAAGACAATTAAGTACTACTAGAGCCATCTTAGGGGGGAAAATGTAACAAACTTTTTGACTAACCCAGTACTTAGGGTGGGAAAAATATCTGTTAGTCTACCTACCTCGGTCACATTGTTTTAATATTAGGTTTTGAGGTATAATGCGTGCACAGTGAAGTTCATCTTAGGAATACTGTCCTATGGGTTTTGACATTTGTATACAGCTGTGTAGCCACCGCCACAACCAGAGTAGAGAAGATTTCTATCACCCCAAATGTTCCTTAGTGCCCTTTGGTGGCGACCCCCCACTCCCTCCCCGCAGATCCTAGCAACCACCTGTCTGTTCGTCCTTCCCCAAATGTCATCTAAATGGAATCACAGTACGTAGCCTTTTGTGTCTCACTTCTTTCACTTAGTGTGTTTTTTAGATTCATCCATGTTGTTACATGTGTGATTAGTTCATTCACTGTGATTGCTGAGTAATACTCCACAGTGTGAACGTACCATATTTTGTTTATTCCTTACTCATAGTTTTCCATTTTCTTGATCCAAATGCTCTTCAGCATAATTGATACTTTCTTCTTGGAACCAAGAGACTTGGTTCCAAGGCTCTATCACAGAAAGGAAATCTTGGTGTGATGTTTCTGGAACCATCTGTCTTCTTTTACCCAACACATTTAATGGCCCCCTCGGAGACACCGACTTTGGGACAGTCTCCGGCATGGACAGAGGGAATCCCGTGTAAGCCCAGCACTAAGCCCTTTCACAGGAAATGCAGTGTTTAAAACGCGGGCAGATGCTTCACTTTAGAGACCTAAGGGAGCACTTTCTCTACCTGGGTGCACTTCAAAATCTCCTAGAAAACTTTAAACAAGAAGGAAAAAAACCCCAAATCTACCCTGATGGGCCAGGCCTGGGGTAGCCAGCTGCCTCAGTTTGCTCCATCCCGAGGCGTTTCCCAGAATGCTGCCGATTTCCGGAGCTCAGCCTTGAGCAGCCCAGACCCCACCCCGCCCGAGTACATCCGAGTCCCTGGGGTCGCAGTGTGCGGGGCCTGTTTGAAGGCTCCCCAGGTGATGTACACAGGCAGCAATGGGGTTCACAGCCGCGGCACACACTGAGATCTCACACTTGCGGCCTCTCCAGTTTCCTGGAGGCAACAGTGAGGAAGAAAGGCTCTGCCCGGGCTGGTGGGAGCCACGGTTGTGAGAGGGAAGGTAAGTGAACTGGCAACAGGCAGCTTTCCTCTCTTTTTTTTAGTAACTCATTTGTCTTTTCAAAAGGTAAGAAACATAGCATCCTTGAGTGTGGGCGGGCAGTGCCAGTGGTCCAGGGGGAGTGAACTAGGGGAGGGAACGGCCGGCGGCGGGCCGCGTCACAGCGCAGAGCACACACCACAGCGCAGAGCACACACCACAGCGGTCCTGGCCCAGCCTTTGAGCTCGGCAGAGGGTGGAGCTTGGCGTCTCCAGCCTCCTGAGTGCACACTCTCACCTCAGCCCCCAGGCCCCTCTCATGCTGCTGCTGCACTCCTGGCTACTTTCCCAGGGGCGAAGCCGCAGCCTTGCAGGCCCTGCTCTCCTAGTCTCAGAAGGTTCTGTTCAGGGATTCTTTCCCCAGGATTGCCGCGGGCTTTATTCAGACCCTTGGCTGTCACTTGGAGGTGGCATGTTGAAAGTAGAGGGTCTCTCTCTGTCAGCTAAGTGACAGACACAGTTGTATTGCCTGTGATGTGGGGATCTTTTCCATAGTTCGAATTTGGTTGTTTTAAGAAAAAGACAAGAGTGGGCGATTTGAAAAAGGCTACAGTGTAGTCTGAGGCACCTCTAGCCTGCACGTAGGAGGTGGCCTGCTTTACCCTCTTTCACTTCACTGGCACAGCGTTGTAGCCACAGCTTTGATTCTTGTTGGGTGGGAATGACGAAGTTGCTTCGTGAAGAATAATGTAACACTTGGGCACACACAGCATTTTACCGTTAAGGAAATGCCCTCCTGGGCATTCAGAGTTGAGCCTCATAGCCTCAGCATCGCAGGGGCCACACGCCATTTTACAGGTAAGGAATTCAAGGCAGGGGAGAGTAAGAGCCTTGACCCATGGCCTTCAACTAGTAAGTGGCAAAGCCAGGGCCTGGAACCAAGGCTGTGTCACAGGTGTAACTCTTCTGCCTGCTTGGGTTCCAAGTTCAATGTTCTTGCCACTGACACCACCTCTGGGTGTCAATTAGGGAGCAGAGAACGTGAGCTCTGACCTGTCTTCTGTAAGTATTGCCCCCCCGTGAGGCCTGCTCAGTGCAGGTCTACGGAGCGCCGCGTTGCTAACCTGTCCTCCCTTCTCTCACCTCTCTCCAAGGCAGGGAACACGGCCCTGCACCTGGCCTGCCAGAACAGCCACTCCCAGAGCGCACGCGTCCTCCTGCTGGGCGGCTCCCGCGCTGACCTCAAAAATAACGTGGGTGAACAAAGCCGGCATCTCTCGAGCTCTCTTGGGTCATCCTGGGATAACCCTGCAAGAATACTTGAGTGTTAACCTCTAGAAAATAAAAATGTGAAGTATCTGGGGACTACCTATAAAGTATTTTTTTTTTTTTTTGCTAATTTTCTAAGGGGTGATTTAGGAGTATGAGAAGGGGAAAGAAGAGACTTGGAAACAGCTTTTCTTCCATCCCATTCCCCTCGCTCCTCAACCTCGATTTGCTTTATCGTTTCCTGTACCCTGTGTTGGTGAATGGATCTACGACACCTCCAAATGTCTGGAGAGGTCCCTGCCTATGCAGTGCGGTGCTGCAAACTCCTGGATGGTGCTGGCTGGGGAGGTCATTCGAGGCTTCATGCCCAGTGTCTACAAAGCAATGACGGAGGCATCCTTGGAATGAGCAGACGGGGCCATAGTTCTGAGGGATGCCTGACTAAGAGGTCACATGGGTGTCCCTCCTCTCTCCACAGGAAGTCCCATGCCTCAGCCACTCCACTAGGGACTCCAGCAGGGGGGTCCAACCCGTGGCCCATGGGCTGCGTGCGACCCAGGATGGCTATGAATGTGGCCCAACACAAAATTGTAAATTTACTTAAAACCTTCTTTTGCTCATCAATTTTTCTTTGTGTTTGTGTATTTACTGTGTGGCCCAAGACAGTTCTTCTTCCAGTGTGGCCCAGAGATGCCAAAAGGTTGGACACCCCTGCAGGCATCTCTTTAGTAAGTGGCCCTAGCTGGGCCTCCCTGACTAGGGGCGGGCTCATGTAAGGTGATTCTTGGAAAGCCCTGAACCTCAGCTCTGAGCTTGGCTCCTTCTTAATCTAGGTCTAGGGAGAAAGTTATGCTGAGTGGTCGGCATTTCTAGACACAGCTAGGGTAAAAATGTTAAGATCACCACAGAATGTCACAGTTTGTCCCCAGTTTTGCTGTTATCCCCCGGGAGCCACTGTGGCCTATGGCCTGAAGATGGATCCGGATCCTGAGTTTTCTGGCCACCCTTTGTTGCGCCCCGTGACTGCTGCTTCACCAGCTCCCCGGACTGTCTTGCTCTACATGGAATATTGGGGTCCAACTGAAATGGGAGGCAACTCGAATTTTTTCGAGCATGTGATGGTAAAAGTCAGCAACTTCCCCTGCTTCCCTGACCTCAGATCCATGCTAGAGCTATGAAGGGAAGGCTTGTTTCCAAAGCAGTGCTCTTGGTCCTTCTTCAGCCTACTCGAGTCTTAGGGTTGCAGGAGAGGATGGGGTCAGTGGATTCTTACCAGGTGCTGGAGAGGCAGAACCTGCCTTGGCTGTTGAGAAGGTCTCACAGGGGGCAGACATCCAGCGTATAAAACCCGGACGCAGAGACTCTGCATGGTGGGAAATCGGCAGGGCTGCAGACAGCAGCAGAGGGCTGTGAGTCTGGGAGTGGAGCGTCCACGGTGAAAGAGATGCTCGTAACGCAGCCCGACACCCTCCAGAGAATATACGCTAGCCTGACAGCTTTTAAATGACATTTTCTTTTGACTTTCACTGTTTCGTTTTGTAACCGTGCATACTGTGCTCAGAGTGTGATTTCTGTCCACAGGCAGGCGACACCTGTTTGCACGTTGCCGCGCGCTATAATCACTTGTCCATCATTAAGCTCCTCCTCAGTGCTTTCTGTTCTGTCCATGAAAAGAACCAGGTCAGTGCATGCGTCCTTCCTGTGGCTGCCAGGCCCCCTTCCCACAAGGCTGACTGCCAGGTGTGTTAGCACGAACCGGAGCAGAGGCTGCTGGGAGGCTCTCTGCCGGAATGCGGCCAGAGCTGGCCTTCCCACGCGTGTGCCTCCTGGAGAGAGCCTGCCCTCACCGTTGCAGTGCCTGTCACCATGTTTGCATAGCGAACATTTGCTGGAGATCCTGGGGGCGGGGTTTTGTTTTAAATCTGATTTTACAAGGAAACCCACAAGAACGTGGCTTAGTAAATAAGCAACGGAATGAGGCTTCTCCCCACTTCAGTTCTGTGCCTTGCACTGCCACTTTATGTGAGCTCACGGAGTCTCCGGTTGCTGTAAAACTGGGCACATCATCTGTATCTGTGCCACATAATGGGCTTTTCTGATAAAGCTGTGACTATTACAGTGTTGTGTGGAAATGTGCTAGACTTCCAGTAGTTATTTATATATTTTTTAATGTCTTGCTATTTGTTGATACCAAAGTGATTCATTGTTTGGCTTCACCTGAGTTTGGGTGCAAATATTTGAAATTAAAAAAATAGATGGTTATATACCCTCTAATGGCAGTTTCTAACCCTGGCTGCCCATAAGAATCAACAGGGAATTAAAAATACCATTTCTAAATCCCACCCCTGTTTAAATGACCAGAATACTCAGGGAACGGCCTCAAGTGTGCAGTTAGGAGTGAGAACCACTCACTGAATAAATCACAAAGTTGCCATTCTACAGCCCCCACTAGCCAGTGTTTCTCAACCTTTATGGCCCGTTTCAATCACCTGGGAGCTTTGAAAAATCACCTGGGAGCTTCGAAAAATCACCGTGCCCAACCCACACTCCAGACCAATTAAATCGGAATGTCTGGGGTGTGGCCCAGGCATCGGTAGTTTACACAGCTCCCCACCCCCGGCACACAGCTAAGCAGTTAAGCAAGGAAATAACATCCTGTCGGCACTCAGCGACTGAATTTTCCTGCTGTCAGGAAAGAAAGTATCAGAGTGCTTTACCTGATCCCCTGATGGTGCAGAATGAATTGTTACACCTTACCTGTATGTGCCTGACTTATTTGTATCATTCTGTTTTGAGGAGAGATAAAAACCCAGCATTTGCATTTGGAATTGTCCAAATTCTCCTGTCATAGCTGATTGTCTGAAAACATTTCTCGTATAAAGAGAACGTGAAAACTTAGGGTATTTGGTAAGAGGTTGAAAACAGCTGGTGTTGAGACTGATCCTCAGTCACTCCACCTAACAAAGACCACCGTGAGCCTGCGGAATGATTCCCGGTCACCCCTTCACATCCCCGCAGGCGCTTGTAGAAGTGGCCATGCTCGCGGCACCCACCCGTGCTAGCACTCAGGGGCCGAGGGTTCTCTGCCCTCGTCCCTGCCTTGGCGGTGGGACGTGGCCCAGCACTCCAGGATGGCCGGCCTCCCGGCCCCTGGCTCCTGGCCATCATCCTGCCTCAGTGGAAGGATGCAGATCTGACCACTCGCAACAATCCCAGCCCGGCATCATTTTGTCCCTCTGCACAAATTAATCCTGAGATTTTTAGTATCTCCAGTCAGAAAGGAATGGGATGTTTCTGCATCGCTCGTTTAGTTCTACAGTCTTTAAGAAGAACCACATAACATTTGAGCCAAGGGCCCTCTATCAGTCTTTAGCAAATCTTCGGCGGACTCTGAAAAGCTGCCCTTGGGCCATGGGGCAAAAAGCTGGAGGGCTGTGGGCTGTGCTCAGGTGGGGTTTAGGGGGCTTTCTTCTGATTAATTTCAGGCTGGAGACACAGCACTTCATGTGGCTGCTTCCCTAAATCACAAGAAGGTGGTTAAAATCTTGCTGGAGGCTGGAGCAGATGGGACCATCGTTAATAATGTAAGTGGAGTTGCAGCAGTGGTTTCTGAAGCCCTTTCCACCCCTTTCCGGAAGGGGGCGTGCTGTTCCTACCTCACCTCCTGCAGACTCCGAGGGCACATACCTGGGTCCCTCACGGATGGACCTAGGGAGCCCCCTGCTCTTAGCAGCCCCATGAGGGAATAAGCCCCGATGGCTCGATGGCTCATCTTTACATTCCAAGCTGAAGTGCGCACACCCAGGTGTGAGAGATCTGGGATGACTCAGCTAACAAGTGGAAGTTACTGAATACAGATGTGGTCCTGAAAAACATGGCCACATAGCATCTGTCATCCTCAAACTTTTAACTCCTTTCTCTCCAAAACGGCCGACCTCAGCCTACCTTCCCTCTCAGTGTCTCCTTTCCTCTCCCCTCCTCCCACCCTCCTCTTTCTCTTTCAGCTCCTATAGCAGCCGCCAGCTCAGACACCCATTTTTAAGGCCGCTCTGTGGTCTCTGCCCCTGAAATGCGAGGCTCCATGGGGGTGGAGTACTTGTGTGAGTGTCTGGGGAGGCCAGGGTGTCGGAGCTGCTGAAGGCTCTCGACTCTAGAGTCCCCTTTCTTCTCACAGTTCCTTACCTGCATTGGGTGGTAACTTAGGGCATCTCTCCCGTGATGCTATGAACCCTTTTCCCATCCTTTGAATCCTGCTGTCAGTGACTCTTGGTTCTTGGCTGAATCTCCCTAGAGCCTCCACTACGGCCGTAGCTTCCTAATTGGTTTTCACAGTCCAGCTCCCGAGACTTGGGCTGGCCCTCATCTGCCCTTCCCAGTGTCTTCTCCCTTGTTCTCCAGGGAAATTCAGTGCTTGGCTGTGTTTTATGATCCTCTGACTTTCCTCAGCTGGAATCTTCCACCCTGACCCTGTGTGACTTTTCCCTTCCCTCGTCTCTTTTCCAGAAAGCACGCCACAGAGGGCAGTGCCCCAACCTCTGCCTCCTGGAGCACTTAGTGCCCCCCGGTCAGCACTTCCCTCTTTGCTGCATCCTCAGGTGTAACTTGGCTCCTGCGCTGGGAGGAGGCTCAAGAGCAGGACCGCACCATACGTGTGTTTTGTGAGCACATGTAGATGCGGGTATGACCAAGTGCAGGGCTGGTGGCCAGTACTCACTCGCCCTCCCCTGTGCCTTTCCGCAGGCAGGCCAGACCCCGCTGGAGGCTGCCCGCTACCACAATAATCCAGAAGTCGCTCTTCTCCTCACTAAGGCTCCCCAGGTAGGATTTACTGCATTTTCCATTGTATCAATTATGTGGGGCTACATAAAGTCATGGGGACTCCCTGCTTGCAATCTACTGAAGCCAATTCAAATTAAGGTATTAAATAGGGGACCACCAGACTTACTAACCAGGCAGTGGGACACGGAGGAATCCCCGTGGGCCGCCAGGATGACCAGAACCAGCGGCTGGGGGGCTGGTTTTGTCACTTGGTAGTCCTAGACAGCTTCCTGGACTGTAACCCCCCAGGTACTCAGCCAAGAAAAAGTTCTAGTTTAAAACATCACACGAGAGCTTGGGGCAAGTGCCCCGAACACGTGCGGCAGAGGCTGGAAGATGGCTGCACCCACTTGACCTTGGGGTCAAGGGGCATTTTCTGGAGAAAGGTGGGAGGGAGGAGCCCGTTCTGAGCAGACAGAGCTATAAATGTCCACTTAGAGGTAGTTAAGGACAGTGTAGTTTTCTCTTTTATTAAATAGTGGTATTTTGGTAATCAATTTTTAAAAAAGATGATTCATATCATTTGAGTTGAGTGATCATTTATAAGCACCCCGAAATAACTTGTTTCTTCGTACTATTTTCTGCTGACACATGGCTTTTGTGTAATTGTGTCGACAATGTGTGTGCCCTCTTGGAGTCCGCCCTTTGATCCAACTGTAATAGGAAAATGTTCTGCAGTCATCACAATTATTCATCATAGTAGTATTCTTTTTTATTGCTGTCTATATTTTATTGAACAGTTTCCTTAATGTAGGACATTCAGGTTGTTTCGCAGTTGGGGTCGTTCCGTGTCACATTATGGTAAACACTGATTTGCTTCCACCTCACTGTGGCTGCTGTCGCAGGAAGACAGAGGGTCAGGGAGCCCCTGGATGATCCGGGGTACAGCTTGCAGCCTCGCAGCTCGACCCCAGCCAGCCCAGGCTTCTGCATGGCCTTGATTTCACTCAGGTCTTAAAAACGTGCCTGATATAAGCAGTTGCGGGAAATGGTTAAGGTTTTCGTCTTTCGCAAAGTTGACCAAGGGGTCAGTCCTCCTCAGTGGTCTGTGGAAGTCTGCAGAGCCCCTGAAAGGTGCAAGTCAGTGCTCCTTCAGGGAGAGGCTCCACCTCCCTCCAGTTATTTACAAAGAAATCGTCAGTGGAGTTCATCCATGAACCCAGACAGGAAGATGCTAGTCTCTCGTGGACCAAAAAGTACAGGGTGCTGTGTAAGTGTCAGAACCCATCAGTTATCTGCATTTCAGTGCTTGGCGTTTTGATGGACAGCCCGCCGAGTGCTCACCATATGAGGATCATCGTGTCTTGTGGGGGGAGGATCCCAGGCACACACACACTGATGGGTTTGTCTTCCAGAGCCTGAGGGTCTCAGTTCACAGGGAAGATTTACCATTGACAGTTTTCCTATGTGATTGTCCTTAGTGTTTCTATTAAAAAGTGACCTAAACCAAGTTTTTGCACACCTATATTGAATAGCAAATACGATAACATTTTATGAAAGCTTATTTTATACAGTGGTACATGTTAAACCCTATTCTCAACACAAAGAAAGAACATTGGAATATGCATAAAGTATATGTCTGCTGTTCTATTGTTTTGTAGTTACAAAAATAGTCTACTGTTTGTCTGAAATAAGAAATCCCTGTGCCTTGGTTCCTGAGTGGACCATGGATTTCGATGGTTCCCAGCAGTACTAAGGATATTTTTTCCCAAAGCTTTAAGATCAGTATGCCCCAATTCCTGCGAATTGGAAAAGATGGACGACGGTTCATTTGGTAAATGTCTGACTTTTCATGGGCTAGTAACATGGTCCTTGGAGGAGTTTTCCTGAGATTATGTTTGGTTTGGGTCACCTCCGAGTGCCTTCTCATTTTTGATTAACATGTGTCAAACGTGCTTCTGAAAGTGAGTTCCCGGCTGGTTCCGGAGCTGCGTGCCTGGGCGAGCGACAGGTGCCCGTCGCCTCCTCTCACCAGACTCGGCTTTCTAGTGAGTCTGAATGTAGCTTCAGAAATGGCTGGAAACAGGGGCTCTCAGACTTTGGTTGAAGGGCCCTTTTGCGTTTCAAAGTACTTTGGAGGCTTACAAGGAGCTTTGTTTATGTGAGTTTTATCCATCAACAGCATATTTAAAACTGAACTTGAGACATGTTAAAGATGTTTATTAATTTAAAAATTAGACGTCCATTTCGTGTTCATAGAAATGGCCTTGTGTTGTGGAAAACTATTTTTCAGAACAAAAATTAGGAAGAGCAGTGTTGTTTTACATTTTCACAGATCTCTGTACCGTCTTACCTGGAAGATAGCAGGATTCGTCTCCGCATGCAGTCTCTTGCAGTATCTCCTGTGCAGCCCCCAGTAAATGCCACTGTACCCTCGTGAGAGGACAACAGTGGAAAAGGCCACATTGTCCTAATAATGGGAAAACAGTTTTAATCTCATGGACCCAGGAGTCCCTAGACTTTCAGAACTGCTGGCTTAGGGGATGAGGATGGGGTTTAAAAATCAGCTGTATTCACCAGCAGAGATTGTCAGGGGGTTTCCCTTTTCGGCGTCCCCACTGCCCGTAGAGGTTCTTCCTGTTGTAATGGTGTCACCTGAAGACAGTGAACACAAGAAGAAAGTCTGAAACTGAGATGAAAAAGACTATGCTGAACTTCAGAGAGGCCTTATCTGTTTATTTAAGAGGACAATAAAATGTTTTGTTGCAGAAAAATAGTGTGACCTTGAAAAGTGTTTTGGCTTTCTAGACCTCTTTGGTGAAAGGGGTGAACCCTGGACGTGGGAGCAGGGGATGGGGGTGGGGGCAGGGTGTGGAGCCGAGCCAGTGAGGCTTTCCAGCAGCTCAAAGATCTGCACTGTGGTTCAGCAGCCTCTGTCACTTAAGCAGCTAAGTCACCGAGGTGGACAGGGAGGTGGCTGTCAGTGACTGAGGGTACAAGGTGCATGGCCACCTCCTTTGCCTGCATTAATCCCAACCCTTCCTGCATTTATGTTTGAGGAGACAGAGCACAGAGGTGTGAGGTATCTTGCCCAAAGGTCCTCCGGATGGCAGCCGGGTTCCACCCTGGGTCGGTCAGGCCCCAGGTACCCTCTCCTGTGCCCATCCCACCTCTCTGCATGCTGAAGGAGCCGGCCAAATGCTTCCTTTCGGGAAAGAAATTCCTGCTCCATAGTTGGCACCATGGATCATAAATGCACCTCAGTAATTTTTAATCAAATTGTACATGACTTGGATATGGTTTGACTGAGAGAGCATCTGATGGGTTGGTTTGGGCCGAGTGTACCAGACAGTGAGTGAGGCTGGGCCTGGCATGGGACAGCTGCATTGCACAGCTTCAAAGGATGCCATTCACATCCTAGTTTCTACTCCATGTGAGTGGCACCCTCTGGAGATAAGCAGTGTACAACCTGCACACACCTACGTGGTGGCCTAGGTCTGGCGCATAAATGCCTGTTACTGTTGTGGATTGTCAGCCCCTTAAGGTCAGGGACAATGTCCGTCTCTGGGTCTCTACAGACCAGGGAGGTGTTGCAGGTGATCTGAGGTGCTTGCTGTGAATGCTTGGTGTCTCCTGCTAGGCTGGAAGCTCCGTGAGATCAGAGTGCCAGGCCCAATGAATTCTCTCACGCCATTGCTGCACTGGTGTGTAACGATGCCTCTTGCCTCCTTCAGGTCTTGCGCTTCAGTCGTGGGCGAAGCCTGAGGAAAAAGAGAGAGAGGCTCAAGGAAGAGAGGCGAGCGCAGTCTGTGCCAAGAGATGAGGTGGCACAAAGCAAGGTGGGGGGTAGCCTTCCCGCCCCTCCCCAGCTGCACCTGCTCTCAGAGGGTGGGAACTGCCTCCCCGCCTCCTCTGGGTTCTTCTGGTGGCTGCCACGTCTTATCTGTCTCTTTCTTTCACTGGGGTCCTTCAAACTATTGCCAGTCTGTTCCCATTGGCGTCATGCCCTCCACTCCTCCAGGATTTCAGATTGTGTGCTTGTGTGTGCGTGTGTTGCCCATCCTTCCCCACACCCTTGTGTGGTTATTGTTTCCAGCCCGTGGACCCTTGGCCTTCCCACTGCCACATGGGCAGCGCTACTTCTCGGACACTGCACCTGTAATGGTGTGTAGAGCAGTGCCTTTCTGAGTGTGGTGTCCACAGTGTTATTCAGGCCCGTGTTAGAATGCAAATTTGGGCACCTCACCTCAGACCCACCGGAGCAGAAACTCTGGGGTGGGGCCTAGCCATCAGTGTGCGAACAAGCCCTCCCGGGGGTTCTGGTGCAGGTTATATTTTGAGCATAGCTGGCTTTCCTCTCTTTCCACTTAGGGAATGGACTCCGGCTCTGCACACTAGGAAAGATGCTCCCTGGGCAGACGGCCCAGCACGGGGCGCGGTGGGGACTAGAGCCCAAGCTGGATTTCAGCTCCCTCTGCCCCACTGACCCCCGGCTGGGTGCCGAGTGCCATGGACAGCTTGCACTGCTGTAGTGAAGCAAGCTTTTTCAGCTCTCTTACGAGGCAGAAGGCTAGGATGTGGAGCAAACTTGGGGCACATAACGTCTTATACCAAGTACTTATTCTCCTGTCTGTTCTTTCACAGTCCCCTCATTGATTTCCAGGGTTAAGGCACTGTAACTCTGATTACGTTCCTGTGTGTGAATTGTACATATTAGTTTATGAAAGTTCTCACAAGGACCAGAAACATGTTTTTTTTTTTTTTCATTTCAGAGGGTTCTCTCTGCTATGAACTGTGAGGGTCTAAGTTCCAGGAATGAGTGGAGTGGTTTCTTGTTGAACTACAGAAGACCAGAAATCTCTAATGCTGAGGTGTTTTTTGTGTGTGATAGGTTCCTGAAGTTCATGTATAATTAGACCCAAGATTTTATTTAGTTTGGTACCTAGTAAGTAAAAGCCAAATATTCGGCCGACTGGGAAAAATGAGCATGTTCAGTGACGACCACCAAACAGTGCCCCCCCGTGGCTGAAATTTGTCACTGGCAGAGGTTCCCATGGGTCTTGTGGTAGATGGAGTCCTGCACACAGAATTTTTATCATGACTAAAGAAGGCCAAGGGGGCAAGTAGAACATGTTTCTGGGCTTTTTTTCCCTCTGTAGGGAAGTGTCTCGGCAGGAGACACCCCCAGTAGTGATCAGGCTGCACCCAGAAAAGAAGAGGCCAGAGAAGATTTCCTGTCGGCCTCCCCAGAGCCCCGAGCAAAGGACAACAGGCAGAGAAAGTCAAGGCCCAAGGTCAGGAGGCACGCGAAAGCAGCCCAGACAGGGCTGGGAAGCTGGCTGGCGGAGGGCCCTGGCATAGCATCATGACCAGCAGCTCAAAAGCTCCTTCATTTGGCTGTCTGGTTCGGAGCCAGAGCACGGAATTGAATCTGGTTGACGTCAGACACAGGTTGTGCTGCTGGGTTTCCTTGGATATGTGGTGCTCGGAGTAGTACGCATGAGGCAAAGTATACAGGGCAGGGTTCTCTGCCCAAACGTGGATGAGGTGGGAGCCACTGGTCGGGGGTCAGTCTTGCAGTTGTCACAGTGTTGAGGGGTGTTGTCTCTTCCTGTCTTACAGGTGTCAGCATTTTCTGACCCCACCCCACCTGCAGACCAACAGCCAGGACACCAGAAGAACGTGCACACTCATAGTCACCCTAAAAAGAGGCCCAGGCATCGGTGTTCACCCCCACCCCCTCCCCACGAGTTCAGGGCATACCAGCTCTACACGCTGTACCGGGGCAAGGACGGGAAAGTAATGCAGGTACTTGCCCAGACCTGTCGGGACGTGCGACCATAGGCCTGCCGCAAGCTTGTCTGTTGAACGGCATATCCAAGGGCTGATACTCACTTAGGCCTTGGCTTAAGTAGGTGTGAGTTTTGGAGAGAAGGCAGAGGGCCCACCCCACCTAAACAGTGAGATGCACTCCTGTTGCTTAGGCGCAGGCCATGTCAGGAGGGGTAGTGACAAACTTTTCTGCACCGCCCTTCGGTGACCAGATTATCTCAAGGGTCCAAAGTGGATACAAGTAGCCTGAGGACTGGGACCACAGGACCTTCTGACTCTTCATAGTGCCTGATGGACCCAACACTTGGCCTGGAAGACGCTCCACAGTGTCACTGGGCTGAGTCTGTGTCCATCATCTGTGCCACCCGCTGCACTGACGGCCCAGGATGAGTACTGATCGCTGGTTTTTGAAGGAACATGTGTTAGATTGACTCCTTTTTGTTTGCTTCTTAGGCACCAATAAACGGTTGTCGATGTGAGCCCCTCATCAACAAGCTGGAGAATCAGCTGGAAGCGACTGTGGAGGAGATCAGAGCGGAGCTGGGATCGGTTCAGGATAAAATGAACACAAAACTGGGGCACATGGAGAGTAAGACCCAGCACCAAGTGAGTGAGTCGCCCCGCCGCCCGGCCCGGCTTCGGCGCTCTGGGAGAGAGCGTGAGGGGCAGACGCTGAGCGCACCTCCTGGTCCGCAAACCCTGCCCGAGCGTGGGGGGCGGGGCTGGTGTGACTGTGCTAAAGCCTGTTTATTTAAATTAAAAAAAAAAAAATGTTTCAGTTGCTTCTGTTTATAAAAGTAATATGTACCTACTACAGAGCATTTCTTAAAATATCAAAATTAGAAAGGAAAACAAATCACGGTTAGACCCACCCTGGATTAAACAGCACCATTAATATTTGGGTTTATTTTCTTCCAGTCTTTTCATATGTCTATGTACTCTATAACCCTTTCCTATTAGGCACAAAATTAGAATAATCACATCTATAGTATATTCCTCTTCCACCTTTTTATCTGGAAACTTTCCAAACACAGAGAACAGTCGAAGTAATCGTATAACGAACGCTCGTACACCCTCCCCCCAGCCCCAGCTCAGTGCCGCCGTGTTTGCTCTGCGTGTCTCACGCGCTTTTTCCTCCTGCGGGATGGAGGCTCGGTTGCAGACCCTCCGGACACCCGCCTCTGTCGCAGAGTGCACTGGCTGCGAGTGAGGACCCTCACAGCAGCCGAAGCAGGGCCGATGGAGCTCAGGAGAGGGAAAGGCAGAGGTAATGCCTGGGGGGGCGGGAAGGAGAGGGCGAAGGGAAGGGCGTGGTTGTGCTCCTGAGAGGAAGAGTTTTTTAAATTTAATCTTTCAATTACAGTTTACATTCAGGAGTACTTGGTATTAGTTTCAGGTGTACAGCATCGTGGTTTTTTAATCTGGTTTTTATTTTTATTCCCGGCCCAGGACCCAGTGAATCCTTTGCGCACTGGTGCTATCTCTGGGGTCTCTGAGTCTAGAGCAGTCCCCAGTCCCTTCTCCAGCGTTTTACTTCCTCCAGCAGGATCGGCTTTTTAGAGCCCAGGGCGATTGTTTTGTGGGATGTTCTGTATTCTGGATTTTTCTTTCCTTTCCTTCCCCCCCCCCCCATAGAAATGTATTTCCCTCAACATTTAATTATGAATTTTTTCAAGAATAAAGCAAAGTTGAAAAAAATTTAGTGAACACTTATATGCCCAGCATCTAGACTTAAACAGTAATATTTTACTATATTGGCTTTGTCACAGCCACCCACCTAACCACTCCTCTATCTAGCTATCAGTTTTCCTCGCATGTTTAAATAAACTGTGTTACAGCAGTGTCAGACTTACAGGACGGGTGCAGGGACAGCACAGAGTTCCCGCACGGGCCGCTCCCAGTTTCAGTCTACCGTTACCAGCGTCTTCCATCCGCATGGTGCGCTCGTCACGACCTGTGAAACGGTGTTGACACGGTTTTTGTTAGATCCATATTTTATTCCAATTTCCTTAGTTTTTCCATAATGTCCTTTTTCTGTTCCAGAATCTATTACATTTTTCAGTTGTCTTTTCTGCTTAAGCTCCTCTGAGCTGTAATAGTTTCTCAGACTTGGTTTCTGATGACTTGGCAATTTCGTGGAGCACTGGTCAGGTGTTTTGTAGAATGTCTCTCAATTTGGGTTTATCTGATATTTTCCTAATGATTCCCTTGGCGTTATGGGTTTTTGCACAAAAGGCCACAGAAATCAAGTGCCACTTTCAACTAGTTCTATTTGGTAATGAGTAATAACATTTCTTATGAGTAATAACATTAACTTTTCTGCAAACTGGCTAGTGACTTCATAAAATTTATCTTTGCTTCTTCATAGTTAAAGGACATTTGACTCATACTTGATTAAAGAACAGTTTGGGTTTTTTTTTAAAGATTTTATTTATTTATTTTTAGGTAGAGGGGAAGGGAGGGAAAGAAACATCAAAGTGTGGTTGCCTTTTGAGCCCCCTTACTGGGGACCTGGCCCACAACCCAGGCATGTGCCCTGACTGGGAGTCGAACCGATGATCCTTTGGTTCATAGGCCCACGCTCATTCCACTGAGCCACACCAGCCAGGGAACACTTTTTATTTTAATTTTGAAAATATTTTTTACATAAAGTAACAGATGTGGAAATTTCATAGGAAAGGTAAAATTATACTATTGTTATAGCTATAGGAAAAGATGTTCAATCTTGCTGTAAAAAATGCAAATTAGCATTATACAATAGTATTTTTACTTCTCAGATTGTCAGAGATCAAAGAGTTTGATGATATAATGTGTGGGTAAGGATGTAGGAGAGCAGGAATTCCAATTTTTTGCAGATAGAAATATAGATTGGAGTACCCCTTAAAATGATAGCAGTAGCCATCAAAATTACAAATGCACATGCTTTTTTGTTGTGCATTCTTTTTTAAATCACTTTATTTTTCAATTACAGTTCACATACAATATTATGTTAGTTTTGGGTGTACACACCAGACATTATATAACTTTCTAAGTGTTCATCGTGATACATGCCGTACCCATCTGACACCACGCATAGTTATTAGGATATTATTGACCGTATTTCCTATGCTCTACTTGATATCCCTACGACTATTCTGTAACCATCAATCTGTACTTCTTAATCCCTTCACCTTTTTCACCCATTCCCCCAATCTTCCTCCCACCTGGCAACTATCCAAATGTTCTTTGTATCTGTTTTTGTTCTGCTTGTTCATTTATTTGGTTTTTAGATTCAATTGTTGATAGATATGCATTGTCATTTTATTCATATTTGTATCTTGTTTCTTAAAAAGGACTCTAAGATTTTTAAAAATATTTATTTATTCTAAGAGGGGAAGGGAGGGAGAAAGAGAGGGAGAGAAACATCAATGTTGCCTCTCATACATCCCCCACCAGGCCTGCAACCCAGGCATGTGCCCTGACTGGGATCGAACTGGTGACTGTTTGGCTCACAGGCCTGTGCTCAATCCACGGAGCCACACCAGCTGGGGCTAAGATTTCATATAATACTAGTTGATGGTGGTGAACTCTTTTAGGTATTTTTTTGGTCTGGAAAGCTCTTAATATGTCCTTCGACTCTAAATGATAGCTTTGCTGGCTAGAGTAATCCCGGTTGTAAATTCTTGCTTTTCATCACTTTTAATATTTCTTGCCAATCCCTTCTCGCCTGCAAAGTTTCTGTTGAGAAATCTGCTATGGGAGCTTTACAGTTTTATGAGAGCTTTCTTGTAGGTAATTAACAGCTTTTCTCACTGTTTTTAAGATTCTCTCTTTGTATTTAACCTTTGGCATTTTATTTATGATGTGTCTCCGTGTGGTCCTCTTTGGGTCCAACTTGTTTGGGACTCTCTGTGCCCCTGGACTTGTATGTCTATTTCCTTTGCCAAATTAGGGAAGCCACGACCCCACTGGTTTTTACAGCCAGCAGTTACGGAGACTTCTTTCTGGCACTGGAACCCTAGGCTGGGAGATGTGGTGTGGGGCTGGGGCCCCTCGCTCCTCACAGGGAACCTCCAGATTTTCATCTGGCACACGCAGGCGTGGGTCCAACTTCTCCATGTCTCTTCACTTCCACCCATCTCCATGAAGCGCTTGTTTAAATCCCTAGTTATAGGACTTCCATCAGCCAGATTTCAGATGGTTCTGAATGATGCTTGTTCTGTAGTTTAGTTGTGACTTTGATGTGGTTGTGGGAAGAGCTGCACTACATTTACTTACGCTGCCATCTTGACCAGAAGCTCACTGGATGTGTTTGAGTTTCTCTGGGGTGTTATTTAACTTGTTCCTCTATCCCTGCATTTCTGTAAACTTAAAGTTAGGTCTAGAGCAGTGGTTCTCCAAGTGTCTTCAGAGAAGCAGCAGCATCTAGGGACTTGGCGGGGGGGAATGCAAAATTTTAGTCCTCAATACAGATATACTGAATTTAATTGAATTGTGAATAACATTTTCGGGGTGAGGTCTAGCAACCTATGTTTTAACAAGACCTTCAGGTAATGCCAGTGCACCTTAAGTTTGAGGACCATTGGTCTAGATGTTGATTTAGGTTCAGGTTAAATGCTTTTTGGCAGGAATGCTTCATAGTTAATGATGGGAATTTCAGATTATATCACATCGGAGGCACATGACCCAAAGTCCCATCATCAGTGCTGCTCAGTTCAACCTCTTGGCTGAGCCGGTGACCACTATCTCACCATTGTACAGGTGCATTTTCCCTCTGAATTAATAACAAATGTATGATGGATGTAATTTTTAAACTCAAAAAGAAAACATAAAGAACTTCCAATATTAGTTTGATATGTTTACTGGGGAAAAAATCACATTGCAGAACATGTATCATCTTGACACTCCTCAGAGATCTTTTATTCTTGGTCTGGTATATGTTCCCATAGGTTTTCTTTTTTATAGATAGTAATCTACAAGGTTATCACTTTTAAACAGAAATGGAACAATGCTGTGCTTTTTTTGGCATCTTATTCTTAAGTTTAGTAAGCTGTCTCAGACACATTAAGTACGGTGTACTTTATGATGCTGGTACACCACTTCCTGTGCGGGGCGGGATTCCACAGTTACAGCTCCTGCTTTTCTCCTTAGTTTTACATTATGAGCATTTCCCCGTGTCCTGGCTTCATATCCCAGCATGATAACACAACATAGTTTATTTAACCATTCCTTTTCATTAAACTTTAAAGTTGCTTATAATATTTCCAGTCACATAGTGCTCTGATGAGCAATTACGAGCACAGACTTCTGATTGCTTCCTAGAGTATTTGCTCAGAATTAAGATACCTGAGTGTGAAGTTAAGAATATGTTTCCAGCTCTTGATAATTATTGGCAAACTACTTAAGAGAAAGTTTGTACCAATTTACATCCTATCATCAGTGTCTCAGTTTCTGTCTTTACCCTTTGCCATTGTTTAATGTTAACATTTCTTGAAAGTTTTGGGCAAATTGATTATGGACATTTAATTGCTTAATTTTTTAAAAAATATTTTTGTGTGTATTTTTTCAACTTTTTTAAAAAAGATTTTATTTATTTTATTTTTAGAGAGGGAAGGGAGAGGGAGAGAGAGAGAGAGAGAGAAACATCAATGTGTGGTTGCTGGGGGCTGTGGCCTACAACCCAGGCATGTGCCCTGACTGGGAATCAAACCTGTGATGCTTTGGTTCGCAGCCTGCGCTCAATCCACTGAGCTACGCCAGCCAGGACTAATTGCTTAATTTTTACTTCCTTGTTTGTCGGTGAGGTTGAACATTTTTTTAATTTAAAAAATTTTATTTTTCAGTTACAGTTTACATTTTTTTTTTATTAGTTTCAGGTGGACAGCACAGTGGTTAGATAATCATATACTTTACGAAGTGTTCCCCCAATATTTCCAGTTCCCATCTGGCACCACACATAGTTACTACAGTTTATTGACTGTATTTTCCGTGCCCTACTTCACATCTCCATTACTCCTATAAGCAGAAATTTGGATTTCTTACCCTGTCATCTTCTCCCAGCCCCCCAAGCCCTCCCGACTCCGGCAGCCTTCAGTCTGTTCTATGTGTCTGTGTCTGTTTCAGTTTCATTTGTTTGTTAATTTTGCTCTTTAAATTCCACATACAAGTGAAGAGGTTGAACATTTTTAGGGTTTATTTGCTGTTTTCATTTAGTGGAAAGCCTGTTTAAGAAATCGTCTCTTAATATATTGGTTAGGACTGTTTGAGAATGAAAACCCACTTCAGCTAGCCTAAGCCCAAAGAGGCATGTATCAGGCGAGTGCTGCAGTGCCTCTCTTTGGTTCAAGGAAGGTGACAGATTGGGGCGTGCACTCTTAGTCCTTGTTCAGATCACAAGGAAAGGACGGTGGCCCAGCTGAGTCTGGTGCTCTGGCCTGGACCTGTCCAGTGTGCCGGGAACAAAGCTTTGTGTCAACATGACTGCTCTAGGCAGAGCCCTCTGTACCAGGGATGGGGAGGTGGGAGAGCAGGCCAGCCGTAGAAGACAGGAGAGCAATTCACAGACAATCCCGAGGGCTGAAGAGACAAAGCAGAAGGTACTCCCCACATCTCCAGAACTGATCCTACTTTTTTTTATTTTTCAAAATCTGCGTGTGGAACCTTTTGCATGTCCGTGACAGGAGAGGAGCCAACCAGTGAGCCCTTAGGGGCCCGCTGCCCCTCACAACAGCTTCCCTTGCTTCTTTGGACCTTGTCAGAGCAGTGGAAGTTCAGCTCTCCTGGGTGTTAGGGCCCTGCTGTACATGCCAAGGTGAAGAGGGGACCCAGAAGGGCATGTGATTGAAAGGTGGTGACAATTATTTCTTCTCCAAAGCAGTCCCTTTGAACCCCTTCCACAGCCTTCTTCCTTCTTGCTTTGACTCCTTTTGATGACACACCAAGAGGCTTTGTTCACTGGGAAAGCTGGATAAAAACCCCAAGTATTCAGCTTCTTTCACTACCTCTTGGGCAGCCACTAACATTTAAAAGGGGGAGAATAGCTCCATACTTAAGAAATAGTTTTTCCTTTCCATCCTAGTCATGGATGAACTGCTCTGAGACCTGTAAAAATTCTCCTTTACCTACAAGTCCTGTATTGGCTCAAGTTTTATATACACAGTATATGCATAGTCTCTTAAACGTCTTAGGGACTTTAACAAGTGGGAAACAGAAGCACTGGCCTAAATGGAATTCTGCTTAGGACTCTAAAAAATGAGAGTTCTGTGGCTACTACATGAAAATAGAATAGAATGGGTAGTGGAGGTTGGCTTGCATTCTCCCCGGTCCCTGCGTGGGCCCAGACCCCCTCAGGAGCCCATCCCCAGATTACCTCAGTCATGCACTCTCCGCCCATTGACTCCTAGATGCGCGTTCTGGACAAGTTGATGGTGGAGCGACTCTCAGCAGAGAGGACGGAGTGCCTGACCCGCCTGCAGCAGCACTCAGACACAGAGAAGCATGAGGGAGAGAAGCGACAGGTGAGAACCGGTATCTGTCAGTCCCTAATGTGATTTACCGCACCTCGAAATAATCAAAGACTGAGACCTATCCTTGGAAACTCGGAGGCTGAGGTCTCCTAAAAGTGTTTGCATTACGTAGCACGTTATTTGCATAACTCTGAAATGAAGCGAATGGGAAACAGCCTGTAGTTCAGTTCATGTTTGTTACTGAGTTTGCTGGCAAGTGGTGGAGACTGAAAAGTTCATAGAACATGCTGGGGAAACATGCTGTCTGCCCAAATAGTTCCTGTGTGTTGTATATTTACTGGGCTGCTGCTGGGTTGGACAAGATTCGGTTCCTGCCCCGAGGGCACGTGGTCTACTCAAGACCACAGACCTAACAGGAGCATTTGTGAGTGCGTGCAAGTTCACGCTCCTAAGTAGGCAGACACGCTTCGTTGGGAAGACTAAGGGGCTCCACGTGGCTCGATGAAGATTATGGACAGTGTCAGCCTGGGTGTCAGGTGAGGCCTGGTGTGTAGAAGGCAGGAAGAGGAGTGTGTGTGGCCTGGGGGTGGGCGGGTTACCCACAACTTTGGGGCTTGTCAAGATGGTATCCTCAACTATCATAAGTAAAATGTCCATTCTTGATGCTTTAATTCATACACCATGTATTAAATTCACCTGATAATTTTGTGTTTTTTAGCTGTCCTTGGTGGATGAATTAAAAACCTGGTGCATGTTAAAGATTCAGCATCTGGAACTGAAGCTTTCTGGAGATTCTAGGGCCCCTAGGGCTAAATCCACACCATCTACTTGCGAGTCCTCTACAGGTAACCCACATGCCGAGAGAGCGCCGTTCCATCCAAAGGCGATGACACCCCCCAGATCTGGTTCCCTGCTGTCTCCAAAGGTGGCCCGTATGACAGAGCTGTGGGAAAACCTGATTGCAGAGTAAACTTGTAGGGGTGGACACTAGATTTTGTCATTACTGTACACTCGGTTCCTATATAGCAGTAAAGCACTCTATGTAAGTGTTTAAAAATATTTGAGTGAAGGAGTAAAAGAACTGTTACCACTGATAGCAGTGCTTCAGGTAGTGTTGGTGAATGGACACCTTCCTCCTCGGCAGTGCCCCTGACTGTCCTTCTGTCCCCTTCCCCTGCGGGATTGGCCTCTAACCTTTGCCCAGCTCTGAGAAACCTCTTTAAGCGCACTTCACACGCTGAAGCTGCCTCAGGTGCTAGATGGGAGATGCTGCCAGCGAAGCATGTATGTGTACCTGAGCCTCAGCGGTTAGCCCCTGGGTAATTTTGAAGACGTTCACATACTCAGTAAATAATTAGGCTTCCATGGAGGATTTTCATATGTGAAGTGTTTCATGTTACTGCAGACCATCTCTGGAACTGTGGTTTTATATTCTTTGTGATCATAACAATGGGGAAGATCCTTGGCAAATTTTTCATGCTACAAGTAGTTATGGAGCTTGGCCTGGAGCTCTTTCCACGCTGGAGCTTGGGTTGAGGAACCAGTACCCAGGGCTGTGGGGGGAAAGGGCCCAGAGGTCAGAGAATGGAGATGCTCATTCTTGTTGATAAACACCCAGTTCTGTTTTGAGACATGTGGTGAGCTGTGTCTCCTTAGCAAGGAAGAGATGGTCCCCAGAGCCTTCTAGGGTAGATGGAGACAGGCTAAAGGAAAAACTGGCAACTTTTTTTTTGGCTTAGATGCCACCAGCATGGTTAACACCCAGGAAAGACGTGACAAGCCACGATGATGACCCGGGGAAAGGTGGAAGGAAGGACAGAGAAGTTGCACCTTGTGGCTGGTGACTCGGAAGGCTGGTCATTTATCAGATTCTCGGGACTCTGAAAAGCTGACCACAGCCACGTGACTGTGTGAATGTGGATTTGCTCTGACTTGTGTTTTTTGTTCCAAAACCAGGTGTGGATCCATCAGTGGTGACCGCAGGTCCAGTGGCAGCTTCGGACAGTTCCCCTCAGGTGGTCAGGCCCAAGGAAAAGGCCCTCAACGCCACTGCTACCCACAGACTCCAGCAGGAGCTGTCCTCCTCAGACTGTACGGGCTCCCGACTGAGGAGCGTCAAGGTCCAGACCGCCTCGCTGCCTTTGAAGGAGGCAGCAAAAGGTGACCCGCAGGCTGGGCCCTGTGTCGACAGAGGCACGCAAACCAAGAAGTCTGCGAAAAGTGGGCAGACGAGGCACCGTGCCCAGCACCCAGCACCCAGCACCACCTGCGGGCAGCCACCACCAGCAACGGGCAGCAAGCCAGCTGCCCCTCATGTTCGAGACACGTCCCAAGCTCTGGAGATCACGCAGTACTTTTTTGAGGCTGTCGCCACCCAGATGGAAAAGTGGTATGAAAGAAAGATCGAAGAAGCACGAAGCCAAGCCAGCCAGAAAGCCCAGCAAGACAAGGCCACACTGAAGGAACATATTAAAAGTTTGGAAGAGGAACTTGCTAAGCTCAGGACTAAGGTGCAGAAGGAAAACTAGGACCTGGGAAGTGGCCCAAGAAAGGATTCTTGAGGATTTCTAGTTTTGCAAGTGCAGAATAGTTATGCCCAAGGTGTCAATTACTGTGCACGGAGCAGACTTGCCTTTAACAGATCGCTGATTTCTAAAATGTGCCAGACACACACGTTTCCTATGCCCTGAAGTTATGAAGACTTCAACAATTAAACTGAAACCAGGGAAAGCTTGCTTAGTGTCAGGTTTCATTACAAATTTAAAGCCTCAGTCCAGGTTCATCTGGAGTTCAAAAGCTCAGATTAAGTGGGCCGCGAAGAAACTGAATGATGTGTCAGCCTAAACCCTAAAATTCAGGATATACAAAAATAACATAAAAGCAAGAAAAGTTAACCCCTTGTGAACTCCACTAGTCATGCATATAAACACACCTGCTGTGCCTGAATGAGAGTGTCCTTCTGGGAAAGCGGTAACAGACGCGCTGAACCCTCTCTCTCAAATGCGTAATTCTCAAAGTGCTGACATTTCAATCAGGTGAAAGAAAACCTATCAGATTTTGACGAGAAAAATTTGCATGATGTCACGAGATCCAGTATAGCTTAAAAGAAAATGTTTTGGCCCTGACTGGTGTGGCCCCATGCGTTGGGCATTGTCCTGCAAACCCAAAGGCTGCTGGTTCGACTGCCAGACGGCAGGTGCCTGGGCTGCGCCCCCAGCTGGGGGCGTGCGGGAGGCAACGGGTCGATGTCCCCCTCACAGATCAGTGTTTCTCTCCCTCCCTTCTCTCTAAAAATAAATAAAAATCTTTAAAAAATGTTTTCAAAAGTCAAAGTATTTTTTTAAATAATTGAATAATAGTACTGGGAGTATTTGTTAATAATGAACTCAGAAAGGTTCAAACATTTGATCACGGTTTCTGTATTTTCAGCCAAAATGTAGAAATACTACAATCAATCTTTGTGATTTTAAAGCCGATTAATGGAAAAAATTCACATAATTATCTGAAACTTCTATAACCTATTCACAATCAAACCAATTTATGTCAGAGTACCTTTCTGAATTTGAGCTTACTGGTCTGTACTTTGTAAAGAAATGAGGCTGTTTCTTGAAAGTATTTCATTTTTAATGGAGTTCTGTCATTAAAGAAACTTCAAAAGCTTTCCACTGCTTTGTAGTGACTACGTCAAAGTAAATAATTCAATAACTTGATTTAGACCCCAACATTTCCAGCTTCACATAGCTCTAAGGATTTTTCTCTGCTCTGTAGAATATACAGTTATAAAACTAGCTTGGGTGTGTTTAATCTTTGAATTTAATTATCTTCCAAACTTCTTGTCCCTTGAAATATGGGATATTCATCTAAAATTCCACATACGCACAGACCCCTCAGTTCTAGTTCTATAAACTCAGGTACTGAGTAACTATTGCCTGTAATTTTAAATAAAATGTTGCTCATTGAGCCAAAGAGAAAACGAGGTCTTCCCTTGGAAAACCAAAGTATGTTTTTAGCCTCTTTGCTTTTGCCTACCAAGCTCACATTGTTTCTCTTTTTCTTAATGGCGACAATCTGTGGATATAGACATTCCCGGCAAATGTCGGCGTGTCAGCGTTTGGAACCTGGACAGGGAGTTAGTCTGGTGCTCTCAGGCTCGTTTTCGTGTTGTGAACTTGTCTTGTTTCTCAACTACTGTGTAGGTGGATGGTTCTTGCCCCGAGACTCTTTGGACTGTAGAGGTTCTTACTTTCCTCTGTCCACGTTCGGGATACAGTCACGGAATTGTAGTCAGACGGCACTTTCAGGCCATGGAGTGCTTTGGTGGAAAGTATTTTGATTACGTAACTCCTACCCAGCAGAAGCAGGCAGCATCATTGTGAACTAAATATTCTTGTCAAAGCCACAGCTAGGGAAGAGACTAGGCAGGAATGAGAAAGGTGGAATGCACCTCGTCTGAAGACGACACAGGTCTTGTCTCTCAAAGATGGGAAACCTACTGCGTAACAGAGGCAAGGGGAGAGAACAGGGTCAGCCAGCCTCCAACTCAGAGCACCGGCAGCATCTCGCCACCGATGCGCCAGCTTTTCCAGCAACTGTGCTTTCTCTGTTTTTGTCCCTTAGTGTCAAAAACTCAACTACAGGTCTGATGCGTGTTTTTCCCTATGCTGTGTGCTAAAATAAGCAAATGCCACAAGAGTCCTCTTCCAAAGTAGCAGAACTATTAATAATTTATGCGTGTTGTGTAGGTCGTTTCAAACTAAGGCTGGAACTTCCAATAGCTGTGGGGAAAGTGGTGTAAAATGCATAGGTTGTACAGTATTGCAGTGTTTTTGTTAGTGCATTATTGTGTTTGAGTAAATATCTGTGATAGACTGAATTATTAGTTCTAATCTTACTTTCAGCTTTGGGAGCTCAAAATAAAGGAAGTGATATTTTCATGTTATACCTTATTTTTTTTTTCAGTCAAACATTGATACCTGAGAGGTACATTGTCTTCTATAGAATATTTTTGTAACCCCGAATTTATTTGGGTCTTTTCTGAGCATTAGACTTGGTTCTAAACACTGTGGATACTGAATTCCATATTGAAAACATGGAAGTGTTAATACTGGTTCACTTACATTTTCATTTGTGCAGCAAACCAAATTTTATGGTTCCCGAAAGAGTACCTGCACCCGGCCCACTACACAGTGTTTCCATAAAAGTGTAATTTAAATACATTTGCTTGAAAGTGGAGATCAGGTGAGCTACACGAAAAATATTTTTTAAAAAGCCTGCTGTAACATGGAAAGACTTCTCAGTGCAAGCTGAAACAAATGTTTTCTTTAAACTGTTGACCTTTTGGAAAATACAGAAGGATAATATTACTTGTAATAGTATGCAGGTAAGATAACATTTTATGACTAACAAATTGTTCCTAAAGGCTAAATATAATTATTCTTGTGATCTAAAAACCAACCAATTAAGACTTAAAAGACAAACCAGCCCTGACTGGTGTGGCTCAGTGGGTTAGGCATTGTCTTGCAAATCAAAGGGTCACTGGTTTGATTCCCCGTCAGGGCAATGCCTGGGTTGGGAGCCAGGACCCCCGTGGGGAGCGTGCAGGAGGTAATCGGTTGATGTCTCTTTCCCTCTCTTTCCTCCTCCCTTCCCCTCTCTCTGAAAATAAAACCTTTTAAAAAGACAAACCAGTTTTAAAAAGCTAATAGCCTTTTAGAATACATTTTATGAATAGGAAAAAACATTTAACACTTTGGGCCGTAGCTAGTGTAGCTCAGTGGATTGAGCAGGGGCCTGCAAACCAAAAGGTTGCTGGTTTGATTCCCAGTCAGGGCACGTGCCTGGGTTACCAGCCAGGTCCCCAGTGGGGGACATGCAAGAGGCAACCACACATTGATGTTTCTCACCTTCTTTCTCCTTCCCTTCCCCTCTCTCTGAAACTAATTTTTAAAAATCCCATATTTTGTTACAATTTTATTTAAGGGGAAATATTTGCCTTAAGTAAGTCAAATATTGTGACTATAAATGTGAATATATTTAACACAAAAGCAAGACAATACAGCAAAGTACTTGTTTTTTAATACAAAATTGAGTAGAAAGTGATTTACTTTTCTCAGGAGACAGTTTAATCCTAATACAATTTTTCAAGTGTTTGAAAGGAAATAGCTCATTGTGGCACAGAGTGACAACTTGTTTTTATCCTGTTTGGATCTTATTCTACATAATCCCACTTTTTTTTTTTCAGAGTAGATGTGAGCTGCTTCCATTTGTTTTTTTCCTCGCTTTTCCCTGATTCCACACAAGGGACAAGGGATAACTTAGGTGAGTACAGTCTCTGCCTCGAGGCACTCCTGAGCGTCTCTGCGGGTGTGACCGCAGAGACATGTACACCGGGAGGTGCGCTGTTTTCTCAGGTCAGAGAGTCGTCCGTCTCTGCATGCACGTTCACTGCATTGCCTGTGCCATGAATTTAACATTTCCAACCTGATGGCACACTTATAAGGGGGAGATGACACAGGGACAATTGATATGTTAAATAATAGCCACTTCTCATGGGCTAGAAAGCTTTTGTATTTTAGAAAAAAAAGTTAATATAAAGATTGATTTATTGTTAGTTCAAATGCATAAGCTGAACATTCAAATTTCTTTTTTTTTTAAGATTTTATTTATTTTTAGAGAGGGAACGGGGGGGCGGGGAGGAGAGAGAAACATCAATGTACGGCTGCTGGGAGACATGGCCTGCAACCCAGGCATGTGCCCTGACTGGGAATCGAACCTGCGATGCCTGGTTCGCAGCCCGCGCTCAATCCACTGAGCTACACCAGCCAGGGCTGAACATTCAAATTTCTTAAACTTTAGGAACAAAACTTTCACATTCAAACAAGAGTACAGTTTAAAAGGAACATACCCAAGAAGGTAGTTTGCTGTCAAATCCAAAATGCTGATAAAGATGATGAACAAAATGTCACCAGCAGCTCTTTTCTAGTCAGAATCTTAGTAAGCAATCGTGGCTTCGTGTGGGAGAAGAAATTGCCAAATAAATTTGCTGAGGCTAAACAAAAGACTTGGCCTATAATTCAGAGGGAATAGCCGAAGCTTTGTCATAGTTGAAACATGAATGCAAGTGAACAAGTAAACTGTTCTTTAGAAACGAAGGTAAAAGCTTGTCCATTGTTATAATCTTAGCCTCTGGAAATTAAATTTTTAGTATTTTACCCACTTTGAAAAACAAATGAAACTCCAAGTGAGGTTTTCTTGGAGGCTTTGGTATTTTCATCTTGCAAATCCAAACCCCAAGTGTTCTCAGTTTCCCACGTACCCCACTGCTAGGAAGGGCACCACCCAGTCACTGACTTGCTCACCTCCTAAAAGGCTGATTGTTAGCTTCCAGATTTTAGGTTTGCTAGAGGCAGCCTATACTAGCGTATGTCTGGCAATTGTGCTACACAAAGAATATTTCTAAAGTGTTTTCAGAAACTTCACAAATGCCTTTTTCATCAGGTGCCTTTGCAGTAGGTTGACTAATGCAAAATCTAAAAATTGTCTTATGCAAGCACTTTGCATTAGCGGGTTGCCCTGTGGAAGAGTGTTCAGAATTATTCTGCTCTGTGAGCTCTGACGCTGTGGGACAGGGAGGCAGACCTGATAATGCAGGTCGCTGACATACCCCACCATCGGCTCACGCCTCTCCTGTGGTACAGTCCAGTAGAGATGCCAGTTTTCATTCTGCATGTTTTCTGCCTTTCAGGTGCTGGTCAGATTCTTGAATTAACTTTTTAGATCTGTTCTGTAGATTAGCAGAGTATTTCAGTCTGCAGGACTAACAATTCCAGCCTCATACCATAAACTTGACCTAAACTGTTATACATTTGGTCTCTTTCAAAAATGTCCTCAAGTCCACATCTTTCTCTGATGTAGTCTTCAAACTTTTTTCCCGTCATTGTAGAACCTAAAGCACTGAAGACCCTCCCTAATGACTTACTGTACTTCTACATGGATGTCAAGGTAATTGCATTAGTTTCATCCAGAAATTGCCTAAAAAGAAGTTGCCTCCTCTTACAGTGTACAAGGTGTTCATTAAGCCTCTTTTTCCAACAAAGTCCTAGCTTCCCAGTTGTGATCTTTTCCAGGATCAGATCATGACACATCTGAACAACATACCTCAGCAGCCCTGAGGGGTAATGGAGGGTTTTTTCCAAGGAAGTTCTAGGTTATCTCCTGAGGTCAGTACACCCCCAATCCTACATCTCATTCTGTTTCTGAAAACAGCTTAATTGAGTTGCACAATGTTATATGTCAATTATATCTCAACTTTAAAAAACCATAAACACAACTTTACTGAGGTATAATTCACATACATAAAAAATGTACATTTCAATGGTAGTATATTCACAGCATTGGACAACCAACACCAAAATCTAACTTCAGGATATTTTCATCACCCTGAAAAGAGAACCCCTTATCGAGTTACCCTCCATTCCACTTAGAGCCCCGGCAACCACTAATCTTTCTGCCCAGTCTTCACGTTCCCTATAAAGGGAATCATACAGTATGTGATCTTTTGCGACTGCCTTCAACTTAATGTTTTCAAGTTTCATCGGTGTATAGCCTGTATCAGTATTTCACTCCTTTTTATTGCTGAATAATGTTTTATTGTCTAGGTATACCACATTTTATTCATTTATCAGTTAGTGGGCATGTGGATTGTTTCTACTTGTTGGCTGTTATGAAATAATGCTGCTATTAACATTTGTATATGTGTTTTCAATTCTCTTGGTTGTAAACCTAGTCATAAAATTGCTGAATCAGGGAACTATGTTTACCCTTTTGAGCTACTGACAGTCTGTTTTCCAAAGTGGCTGCACTACATTATGTTTCTACCAGCACTGTATGAGGGTTCCGATTTCTCCACATCTTCATTACTTGTTACCATCTCCATTTTTAATTACAGCCGTTCTGGTGGATGTGCAGTATCTCACTGTGGTTTTGATTTGCATTTCCCTGATGAATAATGGTGTTGATTATCTTTTTACGTGCTAATTGTCCATTTGTTGTACTTTGTACTAGGTTTTGCTTCTTACAAAAATTGCTGCCGAATCCAGAAACATTTTCAAAATACAGGTATGTTATTCAGTGCTAAGGCAATTATTCTGATACAGCTTTTCTTTGCTCTCTGTGCAGTGCCATGCTCCATATTCTGGAATGTTGGAAATACAGTTTGACTTGACTTTGGGCTGCCCGGCCTTAATCCTAAACTCTTCCAAACACATGGAGACTGAAAATCTTTCAGAATAATGCCATCATTAAGCTTTTGCTAAAGCAAGTGTTTTCTCTAACTCCCTGAGCTGCATGTTGCCTTGTGTGATCATCATCCGGATTGTATCCTGTGGGAGAAAATGAAATCTGGTCACTGTTTTACCTGATTAATGAAGGCACAGCTGCATATTAAGAAAGAAAAAGCTAATGGTCAGGAGCACACAGTGTGGGGAGTCACCCTTCCCCAACCACCATGCTGCAGTGTTTATCATCTTCGTGGGGGGGTGGGGGCAGAGGTTAAGAGAGAGTCAGGTGATGATAGTGTACAATGCAGATATAGCAAAGTTGTAAAATTTTAAATATTTAAAAAGTAGAAAATCAGTAACATTAGACCAATGATCAAAATATGCCATCTCGGTGACATTTATACTCCAAGATGCCTACTAAACGTTTGTAAAAATCCACTGGACAGCACAAGGGGTCAGGGCCTATGATCGCGTTCTTACCTCTTCAGTGGCACTTTTGTTTCTTTTGAACTCCTCCCGCGCCCAGCCCTTCAGGTATTTGCGATCAGAATCATTCGGGACATGCCGGATTGCTTGCAAAATCCTTCGGTAGAGAAGGAGAACTTGCTGCCTTCTCAAGAACTGCAAAGGGGAGGGGAAATATCAGTTACGATGGCACAAGCGATAGCCCAGGGGGCTCTACTTTAGCAAATCAAACTATAACCAGATAATTATCTTTGGTCCTTAATTTTGAAAAGGGCAAAGAAAAATCTTTTTTTTCTCCTTTAAGAAAATGACAAGTTTGTTTCAGCTGTTTGCTTACGCCTCTGTCAAACATAAGAACCCTTAAAATCAAGAGCGCACTACTGGGCAGCAAAGGGGCTACCAGACACCTAGAAACTGTAACCACAATAGCACTTACTCTAAGTTAACACACTTGTTAAAATCCTGTGGTAACTTCGTTTGCTCTTTACCATAGCTGAGTACAACAGGCAAAACAGTTTTTACTGTAGACGCTGGGCAGCTGAGGCGTCAGGGGACCAAGAGATCTACAGCCTGCCCGACCTTTTTTGTCCAGACTAGAAGACAAGGTCCTGCCGTCCCCCGCCCTTCCCGTGCCCTCTACCTTCCAGTGGACAGCACAGCAGGAAGCCCCGCCCCCTCCAGCCCAGGCTAGATCCTGTGCGCAGGGTCACCGGCCCCAGCTGCTCCCCAGACGCATTCCATAGATTGTGTGTAAGAGCTCAGACCCAGGAAAGAAGCCCTAGAAAGCCCATGACAACAGTTGGTACCTGCTTTAGCGTTAGTGTTGCTGGGGGTAAGCGCGAAGCCATATCCTCCAGAAAGTGGGTTGGCTGCACCCAGTGCGCAGGAGCGGAAGTGGGGGAGGGACCAGGGGGTGGGACGATCTCCGTTTCCTGGGAGATGGCGTGCCGATTGCGAGACGGTCTGGTGAGCCTGAGCTTTTGGAATCAGGAGCTATGTAGCCTTGGGCAGTTTCACTTGTCTTAGTCTAAATTTTTTCATTAGTTTCTGTGTAATGAATGGAAAGGGATTTAGCACAGCTCTTGATATAGGGTTATGAGTTTCATTAAATGGTTGGGTTTTTGGAGGTGAGTAGGGGAAGTTAATTCTAGTGTACTTCTTTTGGGCTTTTTAAGTGTATATAGTTAGAAATACTAAAAGTATAAATATTAACTTTTATAATTTGTGTCCTCCTCCTTTGCCTTTTTTTCTCTCCCAGCCTGCACTTTTTTGTTGCAATCATTTTGCTGGCAGCATGGTTGCCTTTATGATCCTCTTTAGTTATAGGAGGCTTTAAATGGCTGCTGCCCCCTTGCAGCTTTAAGAATTTTACATCACCAGCCCTCATCTGTGTGTGCCTCTCAGCTGGTTGAGCGTGAGTTGGATTCCTGGTGAGCACGGGCCAGTATTGTAGGTTTGGTCCCCCGGTGGGGCCATAGCAACTGATCAACCGGTGATGTTTCTTTTTTCCTTTCTCCCTGCCTTCCCCTCTCTCTAAAAATTAAAACAAAAAAATAAATTTAAAATAACTTGGTATCACTAATAACAATGCACATCCCTATACCTTTATTTCCTCATAATTATCTCGTCCTCCCCACAAGTCCTTAGGTTGTATTACTATAAGCGGGGTTGGTGAATCTTTGCTGTACTACTTTTCCGAGTAGAATTGTTCCAAGTTAATACACAACCACACATGTTCATCTGTTCACTTGATGAACATTTACGAAAATGTTCAATTGCCCATTTACTTGTTTTTTGGAATCTTTGGTGCTCCCTTTTCATAGCTGTGTTCTGGTTACTTAATCTCTCCCTGTATGTGAAGTGACACGCCTCCCTCAGAGTTGTAGGTGTAAAACACTGACAACAGGCTGTGCCGAGTGTAAGCACTTTAATGATAAACTTTTCTGAACATTACCAGGCTTACCCCATGACCACTTTCTTTTCCAAAAATTATTTCATTTTTTCCCTGTAATTATTAGTGAGGTTAAACATCCCTGATCACTTTTAGTTACACTTATTTTGTGACTTGTCATGGCTTTGATCCATTAATGCTGAATAAAATTTTTATTCTCATTTTCTAAGAGCTATTTGCCTATTTCTAATTTTGGTCCTTTATATAGATTTAAGTCTCCATATAATAAGGTACAATTTCTGAGGCTTTTTTATGCTTTTTCATTGTTAATGTTGAAAATATTTATCCCATCTAGATTTTGATTAATGGTATGATGTGGACATTAAGTTCCTTTTCAACTGCTAAACTATTATTTGATACCATTTAATTATTCCTTTTTGGACTTTGTGATGCCCATAGGGTAAAATTCTTAGGGTTTGAATAATTCATTCAGGATTATTTATCTGGAATTAATATAGTTTTTAATTTTTGTTATTATCTGATAGGAAGACTCCTCTCTATATTTTTTCCCTTTATTTTTGTGGACCTGTTAGAGATGTTCTCCTTCCCCCTCCCCTCTGCACACCCCTCCCCAGCCCCCACTCGCCCCTTCCCTGCAGCCATCTGCGCATTGGCGTGTGTCTATGAGTTATGCATCTATGTCCTTTGACTAATCCCTCCACTTTATTTCATCCAGTCCTCCCCTCCCCTCTGATAGTTGTCGCTCTGTTCCATGTATCCATGCCCATTTCTACGTCATTCGTCAGTTTATTTTGTTCATTAGATTCTACATAGATTCACATGGTATTTTTCTGACTGGCTTATTTTGCTTATCATAGTCACCTTCAGGTCCATCCATGCTGTTGCAAAAGGTAAGATTTCCTTTTTTATGGCCAAAGATGTACCACAGCTTTTTTTTTTTAATCCTCACCCAAGGGCATGCTTATTGATTTGAGAGGGAAGGGAGGGAGAAAGGGAGATTAACATAGTTGTCACTCACACACACCCCAACCAGGACCAAACCTAGAATCAAACCCTCAAGCCTTTTGGTTTATGGGATGATGCTTCAACCAACTAAACCCAGGGCTGTACCATGGTGTTTTAGCCACTCATCTACTGAGGGGCACTTAGGTTATTTCCAGATTTTGGCCATTGTAGGGGCGCATATATTTTTTTGGTGTCTCAGGATTCTTTGGACATATTCCCAGAAGTGGAATCGTTGGGTCAAAAGGCAGTTCTGTTTTTAATTTTGTCAGGAAACACCATGCTGTTTTCCACAGTGGCTGCACCAGTCTGCATTCCCACCAGCAGTGTGACCAGGGTTCCCCTTTTTCCACATCCTCACCAGCACTTGTTGCTTGCTGATATATTAATGATAGCAATTCTGGCAGGTCTGAGGTGGTATCTCATTATGGTTTTAATTTGCATCTCTCTGATGGTTAGTGACATTAAGTATTTTTTTCATGTCTGTGGGCCATCTGTATGTCCTCTCTAGAGAAGAATCTATTCAGGTTCTTTGCTCATTTTTAAATTGGATTGTTTTTCTGGTATTGAGTTGTATAAAAGTGTGGGTTTTTTTCTAAGATTTTATTTTTAGAGCAGAAGGGAAGGAGAAAGAGAGGGAAATATCAATGTGTGGTTGCCTCCTGTGTGCCCCTTCTGGGGACCTGGCCCGCAACCCGGGCATGTGCCCTGATTGGGAATCAAACCAGCGACTCTTTGGTCCGCAGCCCGCACTCAATCCACTGAGCACACCACCAGCCAGGGCTAGACGTTCTTTATATATTTTGAAAATTAACTTCACCAGACTATCATTGGCTAATGTTGTCCCATACAGTAGGTTGGTTCCCTTTTCATTTTGTCGGTTTCTTTAGCAGTGCACCTTTTTAGTTTGATGTAGTTCCATTTGTTTATTTTTTCCTGTTTCGCCTTGCCCTAGATTTTTTGGCAAAATTATTGCTACAAGAGATGTCTGAGCTTTTACTGCCAGTTTTCTGCTAGGATTTTTATGGTATTGAGACTTACACTTAAGTGTTTTATCCACTTTCAGTTTATTCTTGTGTGGGGTGATCTGGTGATCTAGTATCATCCTTTTGCACGTACCTGTCCAGTTTTCCCAACATCGTTTATTGAAGAGACTGTCTTTATTCCATTTTATGCTCTTTCCCCTGTAGTTTCCTTTACAAATCTTATATTCTTAATTTCTGTATGACCTTTAGAAATGTTTTGTGTCATCTCCCTCCAATCATCTTAGATCTTTATTAGATCTGAGTGATCCGTGATACTTTTATCCCCTTTCTTCTTCTCACCCAGAAACAGTCACTTATGCTAGACACTTGTGGTGCTGTCAGTCCCACCTGTGTCCTGCCCTCAGCCTCACACTCTGGCCAGGAAGACATACAAACTCAGGAAAGCATTACAGATGTCAGGGTTCACAATACGGGAGCTCATTCTTTCCAGAGGGCTCATCAGAGCTAAATGCTTGTCAGAAAGGCAAGTATGTAAGAAAATTCCAGATGAAGAAGGAATGGAACGTTAGCAGGTTCCAGGATCCCCATGGCTTGCTGTGATCAGATCAGATAGAGTGGGGTGGGACGCAGGGAGAGAAGGAACCACAAAGGGGCCTCTGGAGGAACTTTTGAAAGATCTCCTTCGATGTTGTGGATAGTACAAAGTAAAGCTAGCAAAGTGGTGAGTTTGGGATGCCACTTAATACTCCAGGCTGCAGACTTAAAAAAATCCCAGCTGCAGTACAGTCAGAAGAGAGGGGAAAGGAAAACAGGATAAATGTCCAGAAGTTAGTAATGCTGTGATGCCGTCTCATCTGGTATTTCTCTAAATTGCGTGTGGGGGTGGGGGGAGGTGTTTCTGTCTAGCTCTTATTACTGAAGACCATTTTCTGCATCGTTAAATATTTGAGACCATGAAATAAAAAATTCCAGCTGCAGTGCAGCCAGAGGGGAGAAGTTAGAGCAGACAAGATTGGGGTTTGCATGAAGAAAGTTAAGAGGGATGTAAAGATTGAGTAGCAGGTGAGTGTGAGAGAGGAAGCATACCCTCAGTACCTTCTAAGTGACTCCTGCTTTTACTGGGGCCAGGGTCTGCCTGACCCCCACCTGGTCCGTTCCTGATAGGTCGTCTACGACTGCTCCCAGGCCTCCTTGTCCCCGTCACAGCGCAAGCTAAAAATGGCACTCTTGGGCCGTTGCTTACTGGAGCTCCTGCTGTCCCAGGCCCTATGCACTATTCTGGGCCAAGGGAATCACCACCATTTGGGAAGCTCTGGTTTAGATGGCCCTGTCAATTAAAGGTGGATACGACAGACCACCACATCACTGTCATAATGTTGGTGCCTTCCCCTACCAGGTCCAACCCTGCTCGAAGAGTAATTCTCTGACTCATAGAGGGCTTTGGCCAATGAAATTTGAATGGGAGAGAGGTGTCATTTTGGAGCAGAATCTTTACGAGCCATTGTGTGTTTCTGCCAAGTCGCCACATCTACAACACCACGAGGCCGGCCTGCCAGAGCTCACCATCCACTGCCGTGAAAACAAGAAACAAACCCTTACTGTGAGTAAAACCACTGACGTTGTAGGGCCCCATCAGTGTAAGCTGCGGAGAGCTGACTGCCCCAGCAGACCAGGCCACCGCCCTTTCAACACTCCTCTTTAGTTCACTGACAATGGTCACAAGTCACTGCACCAGTGGTGTATACATATATATTTAATAGTTTTCAGAATATAAGCTGCATAGCTTTTTAGAATAAAAAATGATGATACAGTATCAGGTACATGCTTTAGGACACTTGGTTAAACAATAAGCAATCTGTGTCTTCGATGACCACCTCAAAAGGGTGGCAAACTTCACAGTGTAACGTGGTAACAGACGTGGAGATAGACAATTACATCATGTCGTGTTGTCTACAAAACAACAGCCTGACAGAACTTAAAATAGAACACAGCACGGAGTTTCAAGTATTCAAGCAGTATTCACTGCTTTCTGGCCAAGTAAAAACTGCCTTAAAAACTATTTGACTGAGGGAAAAAGCAGATGTAGTTGTTTAGTTCTTTTGGATACAGCCTATGTTTTTCAGAATGAGACTGGCTCAGTCAAACTTGAAAGCAGTGTGAGGAATGATTCTTGCCCTTAACTGTTAAGAAAAAAAGGAACTACAGAAATAAATTACTACAACAGCAGCAAGGACTACGACACCAAAAGAATGAAAAAGAACAAAGGGACAATCATCTTCCCATCATTGCATAGTCTCCCAAAGCAGCAGAATGTGAAGGACTCTGAGAGCCACTTCACTCTCACAGAGCCCAAGGGCCATCTCCGGTTACCTGAGCTGCCACGATGCCCGGATGCTTTCTGAGCACACACACACAAGCTTCCTGCCCTTGAAGAGAAGGTAGTTCCCCTCACACGAAGCACAGTAAGAAAACACACACTCTGACTCTGAAAACTGCAGCCGTCTCAGCCACCTGACAGCTCTTACGTGCACACAGTGGGCTTGGCAGAGCCAAACCTCAGAGTGGGGTCAGACGCACAGCTCCCTCCAGGCCCTTCTCCGAAGGCCTGGCACAGCCCCGTGCTCCTGGCAGCCTCTCCTCAAGGCAGGTGTCCAGGCTCCCTTCGAGGAACAGCAGACAGCTGGGCCCCAAGGGTGGGGCTGACTCCTGTCAGGCACAGACCAGGCACCCGCCGCTCCTTCGCTGCCCCAGGTCTGTTATCAGAAGAGTAGCCTAGGCAAATAAGGAACTTGAGAATTTTCTCTGCTCTGAACTCACGTGAAAATGTACGTTACGATAAAGTTTTTTGTAGCTGTTCAGTGAATTCTTAGATAAAATATACTTTAGAGCTGCAAGTTCAGAAACAATTGTCTAAAGGGAGCACCTGGGCAAGAAGTATGCCATCTTGACCGTGGTTTAAAGTCTCAGCTCTGGACTGTTCTCTCTGGTCTACAGGTGGTCGGAGGCTGTCACCAACTCGAACCACTGCCGGAGAGCATCGCTGAGTGTCTCGGGGAGTGCGTTCACATCACGAAGAATGATGTAGAAGGGGAATGGGAACTCCTCCATGTAGGATCGGATTTCAGGCATCTCTCCAGGCCCTTTGAATATTGGTACTTTAATGTCCAAGATAGAATCCTGTCAACAGAAGACATTTTGAAATAAAAGTTAAGTCAGTGTCCTTGGATGGCTCTTCCACGGTCTCGTCTGCTGACAGTTTTTAGGTTGTCCATGTGTGATTCCTGCATATGAACGTGGCTTTCAGTACTCAGTAAAACACCACTTTCAGAACTCTCGCTGAGGAAAAAGCAGATCCTTCCGAGCAACCCTTCTAGAACAGGCACCAGAAGCGGGGGGGGGGGAAGGAACGTATGAAAACCCAGTTTCCCCGTGAGGGTGTGTCTCATTCTCAACTTGGAATAATTCACACCGAGTCTTCCATCTGCTACCTAGGCCTCCCCTGCCCTGCGGAGACAACGCCCCCCCGGAACAGCACTGCCCTGTGGTGTCTTTCCCTTGCTGACTCGTCTTCCTGCCTGGAGAAGGGCACCGCTGATCCGAGTGACCAGAAAGGGCTCGGGTGCATTTCCACGGGGCAGGCCACTACACCAAGAGTTAGCACAGGAGGAGATGGACTCTGGAGTCAGTCAGAACCCTGGCTTTCCTACTCGTTACCTGTGACCTGTGTTTCCGTCCTCCACTAAAGTAGGAATGACCCCCTACAGCGGGTTAGTGCCAAACGAGGAAATAGTTGTAAAGAGCCTGGGATGATGACACCCAGGCCGTGCTTCAGAGAGAACACACTGAAGAGTATCTCCACTTTACCCTCAGCAAAGAGGCTTTTAGTCGTCACTCACCCGTGAACTAGGATTATCCAACACAACAAAAATGACGAAGATGTTCGCATTGCGGGCAGACTGGACGGCTGCCTGGACTCTGTCTTTGCCCTCGAGGAACAGGCCGCGTCCATCCGAGACCACCAGGAGGAGCTGTGCGGTGTCTGCAGCAGGCAGAGCAGGAGAGGAGGAGGGAAACAACAGGAATCCATTTTTAACAGTAACTCAAAACTACCGAAAGTAAGACAAAAGTAAGTTCAGGCTTTTTCTGTACTACACCACCAAACAGACCCTCTGGAACTGATGAATTCTGGGCCCAAGTAAAGGGGGCCTCTGTCGGATCTGTCCCGGAGCCAGGGACTGCACCCACACACGGAGCTCCTGCCAATTAAACATCTCCCAATTATGTTGCAGGGAATGTCCCCTTCAGACCAACCTAATTGGAGAGCGACGCATATGACAACCAAGACACATGTTTTTGGCTATAAAATACAAAAATGCAGTATTGGGGCCACTAGAAGAAAGTGCCCATTGGAGCCCTGGAACTGTCTCAACGTTTTGCCAACGTCTTGTACCTGATTTCTGTCTTTTTTTTTTTTTTTCTTGAAATTGATTTAAAAACTTAGAAGGGACCATTAAAATAAATGGCAAATTAAAATGTTTAAAAATATTTAGCTATGTCATGTTATCAGCAAAAGGCTGTTGTGTTTCAGGGCAGCTGTCTCTCAGAGAAGTTTACCAGGTCTCGTGAAGCACGAAGACCTGCTGCACACCGCAGTCTCTCCATGGCGCGATCACGGTCACCACAGCTGTTTGCAAAGAGCCAGATAAAGACCTTGTGTGTTTCAGCCTCTTCTACTTTCCTCTTAAAATGTTACAGAATAGTCATATTTAACTCCACACAACTTGGTCCTTTCATGACTCTCAATTTAGCAAGTAAGTACATACTAGTTAATATAAACTAGTTACTTAGTGTCTAATTCCTTCATTGATTATAAGCCTCATGGGTACAAGTTCAGTACAAGTTTTTGAAAGAATGAGTGAAATATTCCGTGAATGCCTAATACCACTCCATCTCCCGTTCCTTCCTTTCCCTGTGGAGCACACACATTAAAAGATGGTGAAGGGTACAGGGAGATGAAGCAAGCAGCTTGCAAATACAGACAACAGAAAATCATTTGTCACCAAAGGTGACAGAATGCAGCTCACCTGGACTGATGCTCTGTGGGAGCTGCTGAGCGGCTGCAAACATGTTGGCTGCAGACTCCAGAAACTAAACCAGAGACAGACACAATCAGAAAACCATTCAAACTCTTCCCATTGTCATAACTAATGTTATTTCTGACACACAAGGGACTGTCAGTAACTGTCTCAGGTCACTGCTCCTTCCAGCCACCTGCAGGGAAGGACACTGCCTGGCATTTACCCTTAGGTACGGGCACTGGCAAACACCCCACCAGTGTTCTACCAGACACTCCAAAGGAAAAGAAATAGTTTGAAGAAGTCCCCTAAATAAACCAAACATGTGTCTTTTTACAAGAAAAATAAAATGTAACAAAACAGAGGCAAGAAAACACAAAATGCCCAGTACAACATAAAGAAGCTACATGAGGGCAGGAACCAGGCCATCAGAATTACTGTCCCGTGCTGTGTTTTGAACTTATGTCATCCTGAGCAAGTCACTGGCTTTATTTTTACATCATTTCTGTTGTAGGCTAAGTAAGGGAAAGAAATTGGCCTTGACCCACCTGATAAAAGTGCTCGGAGATGGTTTATTTTTCAAAATGTTCCAAAAAACGAAACAAAAACACCTCTCAGAAAAATGAGAGAAAAAAAAAGCTACAAAGTGAAAATGATCTTTGAGAGACGGAGAAAAAGAGGGTACACCATGTTTAATAACGGGTGCCAAGGACGTTTCCGTCCCCGTGGTACACAGGCTGGAGTTCATGACTGTTCTGTATGGTAAATTTTACAGCCCTAATATCACAATGGGTGGAAGGTGTTCAAAAAATCATTTCTCCCCTAAATGAGAAGAGTAACTGCAGAAGACATCTGATGTCACTGGTGTACCTGAGCAATCTTGGTTTTCTTTTGCTGGAATTTGCAGAGTCGTAGAATCTGGGATCCTGAGTAATCACTGAACTGTTCGTGGAATGGATGTAATAGCTTTACAGACTCTCCAAAACTTGGGGAAGAAAAGCCAAATATAATGGGGTTATTTTTTTGTCACATGAACAAAATAACCACAGAAGGCTAGTTTTCCCAGTGTGATTAAAAGTGACTCTTACCTACACACCGCTATCTGACCCACTTCCAGAAGGGTGAGAGCATTTCCGATCACAGCCAAAGATTCAAATGCAAGCTGTGAAATAGAAAGTTAAGGGTTAAAGGAATCAGACTGCCTTCTAGACCAGTGCCTTTCAACCCTTTAGACACCACAACTGCCACCAAAAAAAAAAAACATTTTTTTTGGTATGGCTCCTAAGAGAACACCATCACTATGGCTACTCACAACCAGCCCAAAAGCTTTGGTGTCTCTAGGCCCTGGCTAAAACACAAATGCTGAAATTCAGAACTCATTACACTGGTGGGAGAGGTCTGCTCTAACATCAACCAATAAAAGTGATCTGAGCTCTGACTGGTGTGGCTCCGTGGACTGAGCGCCAGCCTGCGAACCAAAGAGTCACTGTTTCAATTCCCAGTCAGGGCACATGTCTGGGTTACGAGCCAGGTTCCCTGGTGTAGGGCACAGGAGAGGCAACCACGCACTGATGTTTCTCTCCCTCTCCTTCTTCCTCCCTTCCCCTAAGAATAAACAAACAAAATCTTTTTTTAAAAAAGTGACCTTGAGACAGTTGGTCCTTAAATTTGTTTCCTTTTTTTGATGGCATAAAAAGTAATTTCTTATGGGTAAAAGATTTTAAAAACCAATTCTAATTATGCACAAAAATAGCAGTTTTAAATTTTGAATTCATACAAAAAGATGTTATGATGACACCTATAGGAACTAACATCTACTGAACACCTATCAGGTGCTAGACATTAAACCAAGTGCTCTCCATCCATTACTTCATTCAGTTTTCATAACAACTCTGAGTTTGAGGGAGGTACTGTTATAATCCTCATTTCTCAGACTGGCTCTTAAGAAGTAATTAGTGCCCAGAATCATGCTGCAGTGGGTCACGCAGTAGTGGGGAGGCGGCATCTGAACCCAAGTTAAACCTCTTCCAGCAGAGCCTATGTATAGACTTCAGGTTGCTCAGTGGCTCATGCTGCTTAACAACTTCACTGTAAAAAAGAACACACTCTTCAGTATCCATGACATTATTTATGGCATCGTAAGTAATTCTATTCAGACCCCTAAACCTTGTTAATACTGATAGGACTTGAACTCTAGATAATTTCAGGCTTAAAGGAATGTGTGATTAATACATTTTTTAAAAAAGATACTCCAATATTATGTGTACGGTCTAAATGAACAGTTTAATAGTACACTGCATTTTGTGGAAAATAACAGACTGTCAGATTTACTTATTCTGTAGCTAGACAACAGCATGGCAAGGTTAAGAAACAAACAATTTATAGTAAGGGGCCAAAATATTTGAGACATCTTGGAATTGCCCTCGTGAACTAACACAGTCTTCACAATCTCAGAAAAGACTAACTGGCGTTTTGAAGTGTTTTCTCAAGATCCTACTTAAAACGTGATGGCTCATGGGCCACGGTTTGGTGTTTGGGAACCTCTCTTACCTGTTTGGTATGGTTGTCTACCATGCTAGAGGAGTCGTCGATAGCCAAACAGATCTGATACTGGCGTTTACTGGGCTTGGTCCTTCGAAGCCAAATCTTGTCTTTTCGAAACTGACTAGCAATGTACGGAATAACCTTCCGCATGTTCAGGCGCTTACCAGTTCGATAGTCTCCTCTGTTAAATGCAGCCAAATGGACAAAGATGAGTTAGAAACTGCCCACCCCTTGAGAACTTTTTTAAAGGATGAAATCACGTTCATAATACCTTATAACCAATTATACCAAATAACCAGTAACCTGGCACAATGAGGCGTTACTGTGATTGAGGTTTAAGGGCCCAAATCTTCTTGATCTGCATCAATAAAACTGGTTATATGTGGTAGTAATAATTAGGTCCAAACAACTGAGACTTTTTTAAATTAGGAAAAAAAAAAACCCACAACATTTGTGCTGACTTGGATTCTCTTTTCTGCTCTCCGAACATGATTTTGGACCCATCTTTGAAAGATCTAGGTGAATAACACGCAACACGTGAGTAACCCAACGTGTAGCAGCAATGTGCACGGCACTACCAAGGCTCAGCCCATTTTCCATTAAGTTAGTAACGAACCAGAGAGACTGCATCCACACCAAACTTCACAGAAGCCTGTGGCAGACACCAACATGACAACAGGCTAAGGAACACCACACTGGGCCTGTGCTGCAGAAATGGCAGCCCAGAAGCCAGCACGGTAAGTGGTTAAGTGCTGACCTCAACAAAAAAGGCAACAATGCCGTCTTTTCAGGGCACTGTGAGGGCGCCCAGGGAGACTTACTTCAGTTTGGCCGCCTGGGCGGGCTCCAATATGAGACGAAGCTGCTCGCACAGCTGCTGTGAAAGAGGTGCCGTCAGCATCAGGTAACTCTGCCACATCTCAGCGGCAGCCTTTTCCTGCGACAGCAACAACACGCAAGTTACCATGAGAGCGGCAGGGCCAACCGAAGTCATTACAGCATGACGAAGGTGTGACACTAAGTAGTGGAGAGTAACTCGCATGAACTTTCTCATCAAAAGCGCTTTTCAAGCTTTTCTTAGCTGCTAGTTCACTTAAATAAAAATGTCTCTCCCTCACCAAAACCACAATACAGTTTCAACTGAGAAAGAATGGAACAAGAGAGTAAAACATTAGAATTTGATGCTTTATTCACATCAGTCAGAGTATCACCGGTACCCTTCACGTGGAGAGGGAGCTGTGAACAGGTAATTTTGGAGCCAGGAGATCCAGTCCCTTAATCATGGGCTCTCAAGGTTGTGTTTCAAAAGTGAAAGTGACAAGTGCAGATCTCCCAAGTAAGACATCCAACAGCCCGCCTACTTCCTGGACACACAGCTCCACGACTTTCTTTGCCGACTATGACAGAGCAGGCACACACGTGGGATAGGGATGATGCTACTGGACATAAAACCGCAATATGTACATATCCAGCAAATTTAGAACACAAAGTCATTAAAAAGAAAACTTCTGTGTGATTCCCATCCACCTGACACCAGCTGGCAACGTGCCAGGTGGCCTATTCTGAGGATGACACAGTACCTTTTTACCATTTTTCAACCACGGTGACATCTATTACATCCGTTACAGAGTGAGCAACCGAAGTTAAAAAATTAATCCTATCCGTTTCTCTGTTTTGATTAACCTATAGGACTAGTGGCAAAGCAGGCAGAAAGCAATGGACAGCCTTAGGTTTCAGGAATGTAATTACATTTTCCACATACTTGGTCCCTTTTACAAAGGTTATTGGAGCTAAGAACCTATAACATTAAACTTACCATATCTTTTTTTAAATATATTTTATTGAATATGCTATTACAGTTGTCCCATTTCCCCCCTTCACTCCCCTCCACCCTGCACACCCTTTCCCACCCACATTCCCCCCTTTAGTTCATGTGTCTTAAGTTCTTTAGCTTCTACATTTCCCATACTATTCTTGCCCTCCCCCTGTTTTCTACCTATCGTCTATGCTACTTATTCTCTGTACCTTTTCCCCCTCTCTCCTCCTCCCCACTCTCCTGTTGCTAACCCTCCATGTGATCTCCACTTCTGCGGTTCTGTTCCCGTTCTAGTTGTTTGCTTAGTTTCTTTTGGTTTTGTTTTCAGTGTGATTGTTAATAATTGTGAGTTTGCTCTCATTTTACTATACATGTTTTTTTTTTTAATCTTCTTAGGTAAGTCCCTTCAACATTTCATAAAATAAGGACTTGGTGATGATGAACTCCTTTAACTTGACCTTATCTGAGAAGCACTTTATCTGCCCTTCCATTCTAAATGATAAACTTACCATATCTTGAACAAAAGTCAAGATATTGTATGAAAATACCAGTGACTTACTTCTTCTGGGTTTCCAGATTCATGTGGCTGCCACCTTTCTAGCTGTCTCTCCAGCTCCTGTCTTAACTCATCGATGTCTTTTACAAAGGGCTAAGAAAAAGGAGAAATCACAGATGAGAGGCAGCCCGAGTCGGAAATGCCAACTCACCGTCCAGCCGCCTTCCTCCCTGCAGCGTGAACTCTCAGTGCCGACCTCTGAGACAGCAAACTTAAGTTTAAGTTTAATGGCACAGTAAAAAGATGCCAGATAACAATTCTGCTTTCCATTTGTTGGAGACAAGATGGATAAAGAAAATTTTTTTACTTGAATTTATTGGGGTGATATTGGTTAATAAAATTATACAGGTTTTAGGTGTATAGTTCTACAATAATACATCATCTGTACACTGTTTTGTGTGGATAAAGGAAATTTTAACACTTATAAACCAATCCTAGTGAAACAAGACCGAATTCCCATCAATATCAATAATGAAAATACTCTCTGATTAATCTAGACTGTCCTTAATTCAAATAATTACCGAAAACAACTCAGTTATTCAGGTGTTCCTAAATGCATTCATTACGTCAAAGAATCTTACTACTTAACCAACACAAACTGTTAACGATCCCATAGGCTCCTAATGCAGCATGGTGACGAGAGAGGCGAGAGGCAGAGGCCCAAGGGACCCACCATCCCAGCCAGGCCAGGGCTCAGGTCACCTGCTGTGATCCTAGATTAACCCTGAGAACAGTGTTTCATCTGCCTAGAGAGCACCTGTCATGCCGATGACCCTAAAATTTTGATAAGGATATGATGCCCCCAAACAACCAGATGTTCTATAAAGTTCTACAGACAAAGATTTAAAAGGAAATGTAAAATGACACTTTGTCACTTGTGAAAGATTCTTTCACAAGTCACTTGTGAAAGATTTTCCCCTACCCTAATCACCTCCCGGCCCCCACCACCTGTCACCTTCTAGCACCTGGAAAACTGTGTCCACAAGGAACTGATGGGCTGTGTGAATGGTTGAGTCTCGGCTTCTCTCCAGTTTCTCACTCTCTGTCTCCTTGTGGGATCTGTCTGTTCTGGGGTCTTGGTCTTCCTCTGTTTTAACAGTTTTGGTCTCCATTTCCGTCTCGTCAAAGCCTATTTACACACAAAAACACAGTTTTACTTACGATCACAGTAACATAAAGACTGAGCTCTCATGGTGGCCTGTCAATCCTGACAATCCAACTTCACCCCTTTGCTCCTCAACACACCTCCAGACACTGGCTCTGCTGGGTCTTTCTGCAACACTCATCACCAGATAAACCCTTACTGCCTAACTCCTCCTCCTCCCTCCATGAAGACGGCTGTTCTGAGGGGGCAGGAACAGGGGAGAATACATAAAGGGAGACCCTCCCCCAAAAAGCAGAATTTATTTATAAAAAACTGTGTATTTATTCTTACATGTTTAAACTTCAGTCACCTTCAAAGTACTCTCCATCTGATGCAATACACCTATCAAGATATCTTTTCCACTAAAAACAGTTTCTGAACTCGATTTTGATGCCTTTTCGTGCTTCTGCCATTTTTGTTTCACCTCTTTCACAGTGGCAAAACATTTCCCATTTGAAGACTTTTTTCATCCAGTGAAACAGAAAAAGAAGACACTCAGAGCAAGATAGGGTGAATAGGGAGGGTGGGGCTTAAGGGTCATGCCATTTTGGTCAAAAACTGAACACTCATGCAGTGTGCGCAGCTGTGCTCATAAATCACCCACCATGAAATGGGCAAACACATTAAACGTGTCTTCAAAAAAGATTTACCGAAGCTGGACGCAGCCTCTCACAACAATGCCAGCTAGTTCACTGACATAGATGGGCTTCCAGAACACTCACCTGGGGGGCTGGCGGGGGGTGGGGGGGGCATGCCTGTACTATAAGGGGCCCACCTTCAAAAGACAATTCTGTTTTTTGGGGGGTCCCCTAATTCTTTAAACTAGGTGCATGTAAAACTTTGACAGAAATAAACACCAAGATAAACACAAAGTTCCATTTCATAGATGAAGAAACTGAGACAAAGAAAAGATGAACAATGTGGCTCAACCTGTGAGTTAAGAGGTAAAATGTGGGTCTGAACCTACAAAATTTTAATCACAGAGCTGTGCCTTTCCCACCGCCATGTATCGGCCAGTCAGCCAACAGCACTAACGCCCCTGAGAGGGCAGGGGGAAGAAGGAAAAGCTGAATTTGGCAAGTTCTTTTACACTTGCATTTTTTCATTATTGACAGTTCATTTTTACCCTGCTGATAAAGTTATTTTTAATGTGTTTAATATGTTTAAAAAATAAACTAGTAATAGCTCAAAGTCAACTATTAAATTAACTTTATACAAAACTTTAGTATTTTTCCACATGCATTGTCCTCATTCCATTTCTTTAAACATTTCACTGCATTTGATGCTAATATTGTATATGTTTATATAATCAAAAACAGTATTTCTGTAATATTTAAGAACATACCTTCTTCTCACAACGGGGTAAGTGATCTGTTCTCTTCCACGTATTTTTAAAAGGCTGAGGGACTTTTGTCTGAAACTCAAGTTTCACTGGTCTCCCTGAAAGTGTCCTGCAACACCACTCTCCCCCTTTCCACTCCGAATCACAGCGACGCTATTACAGGCAAATGAATGTCTAAGCTACGAGTTCAGGACCAGGTTAGACTACAGTACAAGCAAAGCAACTCGTCTAAGTCAGAGCGCCCAGGAGGGGTCTGTTCCCCGTAACACTCACCAGAGCTTGCTGTGGCCCCCGCCTTGACCTCCTGTGGCTTCAGCTGCTCCGGGTCTACTGCTGTGAGCTCCTCCTGCTCCTCAGTGTCCATGAGAAGATCCTCTATCTCCTCCCCCTCCTCCTGATCCTCGCTGGAGTCTTTTGCACATTGTTGCTGTTCCATACTGGCTACATCTACCAACAAAGTGCACAGACACACAGAGACGCTTAGTTAGCTCTTTGCATAACAAAGTATCCCGACTGGGCGTGGTTTTTGTAGCATTAGCTTCTCAGAGTCTACTAATGTTAGTTCTAACCCGCTGTGTGGCTTGGATACAGTGCTTGGCTTGTTCGTGCCCAGGATGTCCAACTGACCTGATGTAACTGCCTATGCTCTACCTCCCAGAGAAGATACAAGGATGTAGTCTAACTACACGTGCAACCACAGAAGTAGGGTATTTAGCTGGGTTTCTAACTGCTATGACCAGAGACTGAACCGCAATAAATAGGCTGGGCACGTGGCACATGACTCAAGAGCAGCTAGCTGTGTATGGGTGGGCAAACAGTAGTGGTTAAGAAAATGACATCTGGCACAGAAAGACAAACATGGGAATCCCAGCATCTCAATCTTGAAGTTCTTAAACTTGTTAGGCCTCAGTGTGTTCATCTATAAAATGGAGATATCCTTGCTCACGAGATCATTGGAGGAATTCCTGGACCATGCAGCAAATGCTCAGAACAGCATCTAGCACTAAGTAAAAGCTCAATAAATGGGACCTGTTATTATTACTGCTTTATTTTCCTAACAAATAGGGATAGAAGAGGGAAAAAGTAATCTACTGCAGAGCAATTGTTTCTGTCCTATCCTCATAGGCAGACATTATCAACGGTTTCTATACTGGGGATAAAGTGGTGAACCATCACCAAGAACTAGAAAGAGAAGCTGACTACGGCCTGAATACTCTCTTCTTATGTGGGTGTTTTCCCCCCTCTCTTTTCACCTACAGAGAAAACACATATTTCCAGTTCACAGCTTCTGCCACTGCAGGGAGCAACCTCAGGGTGACCATGAAGAAACGTCCAGTACTCCAAGACCCCTGTGTCAGTGCTGGGCCTAGATATGGCCAACGGTTATCAAGAATATTTTAAAAACTTACACTAGACCAGAAACACTGAGCATCTGTACTTGGCTATGGATACCTTTAAACAAAAAACAATTTATATGCCTGCACAGTTATCAGAGAGAAAAGAGTTTTAAAAAGTCATTCCCTCGCCTCCTGAGATGAATTTGTAGTAACACCTGGTGGGCACATAGTCAAACAGAATAAGCTGTCACAGAGAGCTCAGTGAGCAAAGAGGCCTTCCCTGCTCCTACCGTAGGTCTGTGCATCGTAAGGGCCACTCCCTTGTTTAATGTGCTCAAACGCAGCAGCGTCCTCCGCCTGGGCCTGGGGCTGGGGCTGGGCAGGCTCCTGGTCTGCATGGCTGTCTGTGTCCACAGTCCGCAGCCTCTTATGCACATGCTCACTGTGATCACCCATGGAACGTTCATTGTCTGCATGTCCAGGTTTCCTCTTAAAACTCTGTGGGAGATATGAGGAATTTCATCAGAGCCTTGTAAAAAGACTAAAAAATAACCATAATGTCCATCCATAGGGAGCTGGTTAAGTAAACTAGGTTCAGCCGTACAAAAATGCCATTCAATGCAGCTGTTAGAAGGAATAGGCAGTACTTTATATATACATACAAAACAACTTCTGAGTAGCATCTGAATGAAGGCAAGGAAGCAAAGAAACACACACACACACACACACACACACACGTACATCCACACATTACATATGCGGAGATCATCTGAAAGAAGACAGAACTAGTAGCATCGATTTCCTTGGATGGCTTGAGGACAGGGATAGGGTGGAAATTTTTTTAAGGAACTAATTTTTATACACTAATTTTGTGTTGTGTGCATGAATGACACCCTTAAAAAACTTACTTGTTAAACACAAAAGACTACAGACATTAAAAAGAGTAACACTGCTTGGTGCTGGGCAGCAGCACATAGCAACCGGGCCCCTGGGCTCCGTATCAGGGAGGGGGGCGCATGTGCGCACGCACATGTGAGCCCTTGCACAGGAGAAGATGGCCCAGTAACAGGCTCCACGGGGAACGCCCCGAGGTGCCGGTCTGCTCTCCAGTGCCACCAGCATGTCTGGTAGAACAGGGACAGAGAAAGGCAGACACTGTGGCTTTTTTTTTTTTTTAAAATCACTAGATTTAGAGCAATTTTTTTCTACAGACAGCCTTCACTTTAGTGTAACTGAAGAGTGACAGAGACCTGTGTGTTGTTCCTGGTCTGTTTCTGGGAGGCCAGCCGGGCGATGAAGCTGGACTCGTGGCCTTCTGCCTGGTTCGCGTCCGCAGCCCCACTCCCATGTTCCTGTGAAATCCAAGCCATGAAAGGATGAGGATGGAGGAAGCTGTCTAGCACCTGGTTAACTGCCCTATGTGGCGCACAACTTTGTCACTATTATTCTCACCTCAGAGTTACACACTCATACCTGCCCACCTGCTCTGGAACTCACCCGTGACGGCAGCCTGGCCTGTGGGCAGGAACAGGGGCACCTAGACCCAGATCTGTACCCTTGTGGGAGACTTTGCTTTGTGAGGCTGAGTAGTTCTTTGTTTACAAGAGTGTAGTGGCTTACACTGGAGCTGGGGGAGACCTCGATTAGAAACCAGGCTTCATCAGCAAGCAGCTGTATACCCTTGAGACTGTCCTTTAACGTCACTGAGGGTTATTTAACTCAAATATAAAATGAAGAAAACAGTGAGACCAATAATATTAACTACCTTACACTGCGACTGTGCGAACTTGCTGAGGTAATAAAAATGCTTAGCACCCGATGGGTGCTCGATGAATGCGGCGGAGAGGGGGTATGTGCATAAACAGCTGTTATTACTGGAGAAGACAGACTGGACTCAGAGTGGCCAACGGAGCTGTCCGAGGCACCACTGCAGCCGCAGGTCCTCTGACTTGGTGCTCTTTGCACAGCGTGCCAGCAGCCCAAGTGAAGGCTCCGTACAGAACACATCACCCTGGGCCAAAAAATAAAGAAGTGCTTTGCTTTCTAAATTAAAACATTCAGAAGCCTGGTGAACTATAAGAAAAATGGAAGCACTATTAGAGGCCTATTATTGCGTGAAGTCTGATTCTACCTTTCTTTCCTTGGAAGCATTCTAAAAAAACAACATAAACCTCATCTTCCCAAGGACAACTCCCAGTCTAGTGACTTCGTCATTAAGTCCATCAATTAAACAAAATATGAAGCAAATATTCTCAGGTTAGTTCTGGAAAGCATATAAAAATAGGTCCGTGATCATTTTCTCAAGAATGAAGAATGATCTTTTAGATGTCAACAATTAAACATTACGTGTAAACCAACTACTGAGATTTCACCCAGCGAGACCCTCCGGAGCAGCAGCTGGCCACATGCCCCTCACCTCCTTCCCCTGCTCGCTCTCGGGCGCGGCCCCGGCCAGCTCCACGGCCTGCGCACTCTGCACGTTCTCCACCCCGGTCTGCCCGCAGGAGTAGTGCTCTTTCCTTTCTGGAGCCTCTGGCACCTGCTCCTCTGTGTCCGAGTTCTCCCCTTCCTCTTTTTCCTCCTCCTGCGGGGCAAACACAGCATTAAATGCTCTGGGGAAAGAACAAAAGGTGGAAAACTTCTGCAGCAAGCAGGCACCCCACTCCTTACTAAGGGGAGTCCCCAGGGAGGGGATGAGCCAGGGAAGGTCTTAAACAGAAACTGAAAGCAGCACCACCCAGAGATGGAGAAGTATCCTAAAGGACCTTCTAGTGAGAATATGGTAATTTCTCCTCCCCACTATTATTTCTAATGCAAGGCAAACCAGACACCCATGCTACCTGAGGCTGGAGACCTTGGTCCACAGAGACGCCATTCTGTGCACTTTCCTTAGTGGCCTCTGCATCGTTGTCCTTGTCCTCTGGAGACTGCTGCTCCTCTTCCTCGGAGCTTTCTTCAGAATGTTTGCCTGCATCTGTGTTTTCGTCACTAGCCCCTGTGTTCATCTCTTCCTCCCCCTTGTCATCCTCACTGGGGCCTTCCTCAGCCCCATGTTGACCCTGATCTTCATTCTGGTCACCCGTCTCTTCATTTATTTCCTCAGCTTCACGACCTCCTTCTTCAGTATCCATTGGTTCTTCTTTAATTTCCAAAGGATTCTCTTCTGGGTAAATAAAACAAAGTCAAATTTGACGGGAGCACAACCACATCCATTAGTTATGTATTTACTCCATCCATCCTGCATTGCTTAGGGCTGCTTTCGCACCACCTCTGTCACAGCTTACGGCCTGATCTATTCATCATCTGACCCCATCACAGAAAAATTTTGCCTACCTCTAACCTCGGCCATACTTATATATTATATACATTCATTGGATAGTGTATTTCTGTGAATAATAAGCAATCCACTAAAAAATCCTAAAAGCCACAATTATAGGAACATTTTATTTTAGAGCACAAGGAATGAGAGCCTAATTATGATTGAGAATAATTGGTGGACATCTTTTTTATCATACACAGAAATTACAACACATATTCAAATGAATATAATCTTATATGAAGAAGTTTTGTTTATTTAAAGAACTTTTCTATACTTTGGACACTTCAGATATGTTACTTTGTTAGCAAATAATTCTTTAAAACAACTGTTCCTTAGTTTATATATGCAATAGCTTAAAATGAGCCTGGATGTTTCTCTAGGGCAAATGGCTTATTACACACTCAGTGGATTTTTTAGTTTTCTTAATTTTATGCTTGCACAACTGCCGAACTCAAAGTTGAAGTCACATTCCAAAATTATAAGTTAATGAAATGGCCTCAGAAGCAACAATTTATACTGTTTAAAAGGTAAACTAGAGATTCACAGAGCGAAGAATGTTTTGAGCTTAAAGAAAATCTGTATCAATTCCTTAGCCAAATGGTTCTAGTTAAGTATCAAGTTCGCAAATTTATTTTTAATTAATACTTTAAACATGGAGAACACATTTGACATTTATGAGAACCATAAAACTCCTAGATTTAACAGATACTAACATTTTGCCGTACTTGTGCCAAACTTCTGTCTCTTCTTTTTAAGAAATAAATGGTTCTGGATACAACTGCCTGGATCCTGGAGGCCTTCACCCTTCCTACGTCCTTAGGTGTCACCAGAGCCTAATGCTATGAACTATTCCTTCCCATGTTCCCATGCATTTGATGCATCCATAAATAGTATGTGAACTGTTTCTTGTATTAAATAGTACCTAATTTATTCTTTTGTAACTTGCTATTTCTGTCCCAATATGGGGTTTTCTTTTTTAATTTAACAGCTTTACTAAATATGTAACTGATGCATTCAGAAGCAGAGTGAAGCTCGCTCACATCTTCTGTCCCCTTCCCCGCCACGATGGAGGCCACTAGTATAGCACCTCCTCCAGAGTGCTTCCAACTAACACGAGACGACACTCCCTACGGAGTCACCCAGGTGGAACAACAGGTGACAAAGGCACCAGAAAGCTAAGGTATGTACCATGAGATTGATTCCTCTTGGGATGCTTCAGTTTCATTCAGTCTCTATTATAATGACTTCACATTTCAGGCTCAACACATGTAAGCACAGCAGTGAACAAGTGAAACAATCATTTCCTTTGTAAAGCTAAAACCGGGCTCCAAGAGAAGCCTGGGTGTGCCCAGGGTTTACATCAGTCCACGGGATGGGCTCAGTGGTGGCTGTGGGGAGACGAAGCACCACCCAGGCACAGCACCGAAATATGGGACTGGAAATGACAGCAGTGAGAGAGGACTGCTGGTTTACAAGCTTTAGGTCTATCAGATGAGAAACACGACAAAGAACAAGCAATTTTTGCAAAGTGGAACTGAGCTGACCAAACATGAGTTAAGACTTGGCCATGACAGTGGCCTGAAGAATCAGTTACTGCTCCTTTTCAATGAGTTCCTACTGATCTCTTCCGGTTACGAAAGACGCACCTTCTCCTTCATCATCTGTGTCCTCACCACCGATCTTATCTTCACTATCTAGGTTCAAGTCATCTGGAAGGTCCAAAGCCTCGGGTTCTGGCAGCGGTTCCTGGTTGCCATGGTAAGGGTCCACTTCATGCTCATCACATTCCCGCTGTGAAGAGTGGAGAGAACAAGCAAAATAATAAATATCAAAAACTTTTTTTAAAAAGTAGCATTCATATATAATTAGTCCTAAGTAGTTATGCAAGAGAATACAATGTTTCCACCCTAAAATTACTAGCACACATTCTAATTTTACTAATATTTTTAGAATTTTCATGTGGAGTTCAGAACTTCACTTTCTGTGCAGCTTCTCCACTGGCAGGAGGACCTGTGTTCCTTGACCTCAGAGAACAGCACACTGAAGTTTATGGGAATAAAGAACAGGACCACAGGTTTTAGCTTCCGGACTACAGCATGAGCCCAAACAGCGCAAAGATTACCTCACCGGCAAGTAATAGTTAGATATTTTACGTCCTGTTAAGAGGCTCTGTTACATGTTCTTTTATGAGACAGTAAGAAAAACTGACAAAAAGGAAAAAAATGCCTTGAGTCACCCTAAGAGCCACACGGTGCAGTGGCCACAGCCTTGAGTCAGGAGAGTAGATCAGTTTTGAGTCCTCGTTACCTCATCTATTTGTTCATTAATTTTGCCCTGGTCTTGTCCATCAACATCAGCTTCTGCTTCTTCCTCTTCTTCCTTCTTATCATGCTGGTTTTTATCTCTGTTTGACTTCCCAGAATCCAAGGTGTCATCTTTAGCAACAAGTCCACAATCTTCCTAAATGTCGCAAGCAGAAGAAACACAAAATCACTGTTCTTGATCTTAGAAACTGCTGACACACGTGCTGATTCTACCTAGCGTAGCTCTGGACATGTGCAATTCCTGCCCGCTGGGCCTGCCCCACGGAAACACGCAGGTGACGGGCATCGTCTGTGACCTGGAGACAACAGTCTGGGCCACCTGGAGAGCAGCAGTGACAGCAGGCGTGTGAGCCACAGGCTGGGCCAGCCCGTGAGGTGCAGTGTCACAGCCAGCCGGGGGCTTCTAAGAGGTAGTTGGAGAAGTTCCATGGCCCACAGCAGAATAAGAACATGTGTGCTGAGTTTCCTCAACTTCCCTCCTTCAGAACACATGGGATGGATGGCTCAGGTCAAGCTACTCTTTTAGCTCTGAATCAATGAGTAGGATACATAGCAGGAAAAAAAAAAAGAATTGGAAGAAAGAGAAGGAAAACAAAGAAGAGCAATAAATGACAGAGAATAGTGGTTGGGAAGACTGTCTCCTCTCAAGCTGGGGACTGTGGGGTGAAAGTCTTTTGAGTTACCTCATCCATTCCTGGTCCTGTTTCTTCAGTTTTGCTGTCTTCTTCCTCATCATCTTCATCATCATCATCACCCCAAAGCCTCTCATCTAGTTTGTCAGCTTCCTCTCCATTCAGATCGCCCATCTGTTTATCCAGGTCTTCGCCCTCGCTATCTGATTTCTCATCATCCTCTTCTGCAAGGGAAGGCACTGAGCTTAGCTGGGCAGACCCGCAAACCAACCTGGCCCCATGTGTGCCCACTGCTCTGTGCGGGCAGGCGGTAAGCCCAGCCTGGGACTCACTGCCTGCTTCCACAGAGCACTCTGCTGGCAGGTGCCTTCAGATCTGCAGCAGCAGTCCTACTGTGTTTAGCAAACTGTTTAAAGAAACAAGAAAGTGTGCGAAGTGTATGTGAACAAACCATTAGCAGGGTGGCGGGACAGCTATGAGGATGTCTAGTTCTGGTGCTGGGGTCATATTCATTAGGGGACTCAGCTACCACACTGGTTTGTGGTTTATCTGTAAAATGACAGAGCTGAGCTGTAAGATTTCCAAGGTTCCTCCCCCATCCTCAATACACTATAGTTCTATGATTTTATCCAACATCTGAAATCAATGTATAGCTTAACTGATCAGATTTTCTTCCCACTATCTTTGCTCAAGGTCTACTGTGTCAAAGGTTACGTCCTTGTGCTGCTTAGGCAAGTATATGCCAATTCTAGTCTGAGGTCGGCTTGCATTTCTGCAAGATCTTCACTCAGACTAAGACACTGTGTCTCAAATTAAGCTTTGGACAGAAATTAAGGGTAATAACTAAGTTATGGTACAAACATGACAGATGACATGTGCTGTAAGAAATCATATGCTCAAATTGTTAATGTCAAGGGGAATATTGTGTATGTTACATTGTTTATGATCTGTGAGTATAGACATATGCAGTAAATGGAAAGAAATAAACCAAAATTTACTAAGTGGTTTGGGCGATAGGCCTAAGGGGTTCTGATTTCACTCCTGCATTTTTGTTCCAAATTGTCTACAAAAAAGGTCCACTTTTCCAAGATTTCATTTACTATTTCTTTTTTTTTTTTTTTAAGATTTTATTTATTTATTTTTAGAGAGGGAAGGGGGAGGGAGAGAGAGAGAGAGAGAAACATCAATGTGCAGTTGCTGGGGGACATGGCCTGCAACCTAGGCATGTGCCCTGACTGGGAATCGAACCTGCGATGCCTGGTTCGCAGCCCGTGCTCAATCCACTGAGCTACGCCAGCCAGGGCTTCTTTTACTATTTCTTTTGAGAGAGAGGGGAAGGGAGGGAGAAAGAAAGGGAGAGAAACACTGATGTGAGAAAGAAACATCGATCGGTTGCCTCTCATATGCACCCAACTGGGACCGAACCTGAAACCCAAGCATGTGACCTGACTGGGAATAGAACTGGCCACCTTTTGCTCTGTGGGATGACGCCCAGCCAATTATGCCACACTGGTCAGGGCAATGTCTAGTATGTTTGAAACTTGGGGGTGGGGGTAGTTAGTTCTTAAAAAAAATACCCTGAACAATTTACCTTTGAGCTAAGAGCCAAGCTCTGTTGGGATCATCTCTTTTCCCCTTCAGACGACCCTGAAGGGCAGTACCCACTCACTGCATCTAGCACACGAGGCGGCCGGAACACCAGGCAGTGTCTCAGTTCACTCAGAGAATCTCCCAAACTGACTACAGACCTCTGCCTCGACACAGTGATGGCACACACATAAATGCTGATGTTTTCATTTGTAGTTATGCAGAATAACCAACTTGGTCCAAGAATTCTAATAGGACAATAAGCTCCTCATTGGGAACATGCAATTTTCTGGATAAAAAATTATTTTTCAAGAGCAAATATGCAGTGGCAGATAATCTCAAACCTTGTTGCTCAAGCTCCCCATCATGCATTTTTCCGTCGAAGTCCTCTGACATCTCAATGGCGTTATCCTCGCCCTTAATATCTGATTTTGAGTCAGGATCTTCTTTGTCCTTTTCTTGACCTTTCTGAAATGTATCTTCTGCCTATATGAAAAAGTGTATAGAAATCAAACAAACATAACTAATATTTATTCAGTTCTAAGTAAATATAATTATATAAATGCCAAGATTAATAGTATAAAGTTATCTCTGGGGAGAGAAAAAAAAAGAGAACCAACAGGATAACCACACAAAACAACTTCTGGTTTGCTTTAAAATTTCTGTAGTTAAATTCCAGTTCATGGCATTTGTGATTAGAGAATACAGAATTCTGTGAATTGTTAAAAGAAATCCAGTTACATTTAGATATATAGGTATGCTTTGTAGGACAAAACAACCCATCAATCTTACTATAATGTCCGTATCTGTAATATTTCTGTAACACACTATGTGACCCAGTAACACTCTCAAGTAGCACACTATGAACACAGCTGTGTTCACTTTCCTTTAAACTATGTATTCCTACATACTCTGTGACATTTGGGGCAAGAGTCGTGATTGATATGTCTTTCACTATGAGTGAATTTTAGAGGTCCTTTAAAATATGAACGTATTAAAATTTTATTAAAAGAATTCTAAGCACAACAAAAATATGCAATTTCCCACGATACTACCATCTTCGACTCCCAAAGAAATTATCATCAATAACATACGGGTGCATTAGTTCATCCAGGAATACATCATAAATAGTAATAGAAATATTATGTATCAGTACCTACCTCCCAACCTTTTTAAATAAAACAGGAATCCTGATTTACAAACTGTTCTTGCAATTTGCTTTTCTTTTTAATTAAAAAAAATCTTTCAGATCGATTTCCACAGTGATACACATAAATCTATCTCATTCTGTTTAATTAACTTACAGTATTGCTGTACATACTATCTTTTTTTAAAATCTTTTTATTTATTTTTAGGGAGAGGGGAAGGGAGGGTGAAAGAGAAAGAAACATCAATGTGTGGTTGCTTCTCATGTGGCCCACACTGGGGACCTGACCTACAACCCAGGCATGTGCCCTGACTGGGAACTGAACTGGCGACCCTTTGGCTTGCAGCCCGTGCTCAATTCACTGAGCTACACCAGTCAGGGCTCTGTACATATTATCTTTGACCCTTATTAACATATATTAGATTCTGCTCAATTGTTCTCTTAGTTCTTTATTCCTCTTAATAATTTTTTTGCATTAAGTTATACTTTTCCTGTTAGGCCTACTTTCTTTTTCATTAGAAAAGTACTGTGTGTTGATAAAAATAAATTTGAGAAATAAAGAAAAGCCGGAAGAACAGTAACAAAATACACATACATAAAAAGATAGCTCTACTACATAAACCCTTACATTAATTACTCTTTTGGTTTTTTGATTTGTTTCCAGTTTTCCCTTCAAAGAGACAGTGGAGGTTTGAATTGATTTCCTCTTGTATTTTTGACAGCTATAGCCACACCCCTAGGCAGAAATGTATGCCCTGCTTTAGACTTAGAACAGAAGGCACAACAAAAAAAGTTCCCTTACTTCTTATTTTTTCAAGTCATTATTGATTAAAATAAGTGACTAACAGAAGTATGCATAAAAACAAATAAACATCACTCCCAAGTGAGACAGGCATTATAAAAAGCAACATAACAACCTTAGTCCAAATCATTTAAATATTTCAAAAGCATTCTTGGTTCTGATCAAAAAAGAATATAAATTATATTATTTCATGCAATTATCAAAATAGCCCAACTTTTTTTTTAACTTCACCCAAGGATATGTTTATTGATTTTAGGGCGGTG